>JAOBRD020361449.1:0-20336 GCA_027575215.2 Hydrozoanthus sils
CCATTTGAGCGTGTTGGTTATAGTAACACCTAACACTTTAACACTATCTACACGTTCAAGTTCTTTAGAGTTGACAGTAATTGCTTCAAACTGGTTTTTGAATTTTTTGAAGTCAATAACCAGTTCCTTGCATTTATCAGGATTTAGCTGGAGTTTGTTGGTGGTAGACCATTGCTCGACAGCTTCGACGTTGACTTGAATTTCACTTTGTCCTCCCTTTAAGACCAGTTCGGCGAGCGTTGTATCATCTAAATACTAATCATCTTTGATTTTTGATTTATAGTCGATTTTCATTACTTTTGGTTTTAATCGAAGAATCCAACTAGGAATCGAGCCCAGGCCTCCCGTGTGATAGACACATGCCACCTTAGCAACTGTGTTTACCAGGCGATGCTAGTTTAGTGGTGGTTCTATGACAAACTGATTCTTTTTCTTAATAGATACCGTTTGAGGACCAGCTGGAAGTGTTTTCTCCTCCCCCTCAAGACAGAGCTCACGTGGTGCTGACGACGAACATGGCGGAGAGTTCCGTCACCATTCCAATGGTTCGAGTGGTATTTGATTTTGGCCTCAAAAAGCAGCTTCGTTATGACACTCGAAAGAGATGTAGCATGCTTGAAACTGACTGGATCTCCAAGGCCTCGGCGAAGCAACGAAAAGGTTGAGCAGACTTAAGAACATCTCCTTAGATTTTTTATCATTAGGACTTCTTAAAACTAACGTGGACTTACACAGATGAGGGAAAAGTTGGGAAAATATGAGCTCCTTTATTCGTTCACAAGATTTCTACACAGCTGTTGAATAGGAACTTGGGGAGTAGTTCATTCTTGGGCTGGCTGTTTTGGTTAGCGAACGCTTACAATATTGAAAAAGTGTGAGTTGTAGATACAGTGACAAATGTAAGTTCACAGAAAGCCAGATTACAAAAACAGCTGAGTTAGGGTAAATTTTAAGTTTGGTCACAAGACAGGGAAATCGACCACGTACCCAGGCTCTCTCCTCTGGTGAGAGAGTCTGGGTTCGAGGGTGAAGTAACTTTGTACCCAGACTCTCTCATCTGATGAAAGAGTCTGGTTATGAGGTAGCATGGAATCATGCCTTTTGGTCCAGAACAATGGATTTCTTATTATTGTTTCTGAAGGAAATAGAAGAGGTTCTAATATTTTGGGAAAAAATGTATGTCTTGAAAACCTTTAAATAAGAAACGGGTTCATACTTTAAGCTCGCAACTACATGAATTGACAATAGAATTCGTCACGATTCGTTTAAGTATAACACAAACTATAGGTTTGGTTATACGAAAAAAATATAGTTTTTTAACTATAGGTTTTATTAGTTATCAGGCATTTTGGTGGCCATACAATTCCCAAATGGAAACATTTATATGTTTTTGCGTTACGTTATTTTTAGGTCGCACCGGACGTGTGTTTGAAGGGAAATGCTTTCGAATGTACACAAAAATATTTTACAATTCTCTGAAAGAGTACGATCTGCCTGAGATTCAAAGCGCCCCCTTGGACAGACTTGTGCTTCGTGTCAAACACATTGGTAAGTACCATACTGCTCAAGCCTTGGCTCATCACGATTTTTTTTCTTGTTTTTTTTTTTCAAAAACTTGAAGTGTTGCCTTTAATGGTTTTCTGTAGCTAAAAAAGGTAAAGGTACCGTTATTTAACGTCGGTAGTTCCGTCAGCTCTCGGGGAATGCTGTTGTCAATGGAAGTCCACGGAGCGCCCTTTACTCCCTCCCTCTGTCAGTGCTCCGTTTTACGGGTATTCAAAGCTACAGCTACAGTGATCAAAAGAAAGTTCAAACTGATGTGCAGTCACCAGGGGTCAAACTGGGTTCTCCTAGCTCCGAAGGCCGCACGCTAACGGACTGAGTTTTGCCTGTTTCTCAATATGGCTGTTAAGTACGCTTGAGCATCTTAAACAAGCTGTCATAGTGGTGCTCCCATTTTGATATGACTCATGAATGTCAGAAGTTTGATGACAAAACACCATTTATTTGTGGTGTCTGAGTCCTGGTATTTCTATTGGACTTAATGTTAGACTCAGACCGCTTGCAACTTTCAAGTTTTTTATCCATTCTCCAAACAACCGCCCACCGTGCAATAAAAAATTACAATTACACAGGAATGCCTTTTATTGCTTAAATGTAACCAGTATAATGTTTTCCAGGGAGGACATTATCACCAGGTAGCACACCTTCGCACATTCTCAGTCAAACTATTGAGCCTCCGAGTGTAGAGAATATTGGTGCGGCAGTGAGAACTCTTGCGGATATCGGAGCCCTTGAAGGTACACTCTCCATCTGACTTTTACACTCGAATGCTTTTGCAGTACATTAACTTAGTTGCCACTTCTTGACAATGTAAACAACATACAAACAAGGCGATACTGTGATATTTTTCAGAGGACGATGAATGTGCAGGCATAACAGTTCTGGGCACAGTTGCAATGCATCTGCCTTTGGATCTTCGTCTGTGCAGTCTCATCCTTTATGGTGCTTTGTTTGACTGCCTCTGTGATGCAATCGTTATGGCGGCCTGCCTACAGGGCCAGGATCCACTGACGTGGCCTACCAAGAAGATCTTGAAAGAAGATTCAAAGTTTGTGCACTCGCTGGAGCACAGCGCTGATAATCGACACCAGTTTGATGAGGGACACTACTGCGAGCCAATAATGCTCCGGAACATGGCAATCAGCTGGATCAGCTATATTTCAAGGTATTACACTAGAGAGTACCACGCCGAGGCAAGACGATTACACGTAAGTTTTACTACACAAAGACTGACTTCCATTTCTACACAACATAACACTAGAACATAGAAGTCAACCACAAATGGCTCGGCTTTAACTTTACTAAGGTATGTTGTTACATAGCTCGAATCAAATGCGCGTTCTCGTTGGTTAAATCGAGGTCACGTGGGTGAGTTCAAATAAAATGTTCTCCGTCAAGTTTCATAGCGGATGAATTCGACGGGAAAATTGTTGGCCGCCCATACTTGGTACTGCATCGACTTTGTCTCGGAAACAAAACAGATGTTTCCCCAAGGGAGCAGTAATTTAGTGTACAATGTCGCCATGGTGCTTGAAAGCGAAAAAACACAAGAAATTACACTGAGGAAGTGTGAATACGCCCAACCAACCATGCGCTGCTCTTCTCTTTATGATATAATATATATTGTAGAATACTCTGTCAAAGTCGTTAACAGTTGTTACTCGGCTTCGCCTCATGCTTCTCAAACGCTTCTCTCGTTCTCTACCAACTTTTCGCGTGCATCAATAACACAATAAACACACGAAAACCATGAACTGTTTCTTAATTAAAATACCCGATCAGAGTCGTCAACAGTTGTCTCTTGAAAACTTTTACTTTTCATAGTTTATCAATGTTTTATATGATATTTACCGTTTTCGGAAAATAGACTCTTAAGCGTAAATATTTTTAAATGCAAACTATACTCTGGAAAGACAACAGAGAGTTCCTAGCAGTGTGAATACAGGAAAAACACAATTGACGAAAGCAAAAACAAATGTTATGTAGGGAGTTGTCAGTTTTGCCCTTTTAGTTTCAAAAATAACCGATAATATTTTCTCATTTACAAAGGGAAGCAAAAGAGAATGCTCATTGGTAAAGAGCCTACGTGACCTAAGAGAGGATTTTTGCAAGCGACATGCTGTTGCTCCTAAGCGCTTCCTCCCAGCCGAGAGGCTAATGTACGAAATTGCAGTGAGCACGGAGAAATTATTGCCACCAGGTTCAAATTCCTCTAGGAAGGTAAATACTTAAGACTTCTAAAGATGGTGCAAAAGTTTATGAGCTAGGATGAATAATGTGGAAGAATTGTTCTTTTTGTTACCACCTTTTTCTCAGAAGAAAAAACTTCATGGGTTCGATTCGAACTCAAAAGTTTTACTGTTCCACCTACAGAACCAATTTTAGTGACCTGTTCCCCATGTCAGCTCCTGTAGCTCAGCGGGTAGAGTGTCTGCCCGGTAATTAGAGGGTCATGAATTCGATTCCCGTTAGAGACTCTTCCACTTTAGACTTAGTCTAACAACTCTTCCACTTTAGACTTAGCCAAATTAATAAAACTTTTCGGCAACATAGTGAAAAGAGATTTGAGTACATGAGTCAATTTTGTCTAGTCGAAACTAATTTATCAGTATTTTTAACTGACACAAGAATGGTACGTGATGTTTATCTTAAGGTAAGAGAATCCTACGATATATTTGATAATAAAACTGCTTCAAGTTTTCTTCAAAACTTGTAGTTTTGCATTTGACAGTGTCTTTTTTTAAAATTATTTTAGTTAACAACTTAGTGGGATGTATATCTAGCGCTAGACACCGACCCTGAGGAGGAAAGTTGTTTTAGTATTTACCAAAACATTGGAATAAGAATTCACCTTTTTTTTAAAAGAAACAATACATAGTAAAGTGATATCTTCAGAGAGGTCAAACTCTGGCATGCAGTATGAACCGAAGGCAAGTGTAAGAGAAACCGAGAAAGCAAAAGTCCAAGCTGCCTCGAGCGGGAATCGAACCCACAACAGCCCGTTCATAGTAAACCTTTTTTTTTCTTTTTTTGGTACGCGCGCTTGTGAGTTTTGTTTATATATTCTTCGGTGTTTTTTGTTCTTTCATAGTTTTTCAGCAAGTTCTGATATTTTGTTCTTACCAATGAAAATTTTGTTCCCCTCTTCATGTTTGCTGGAACAGCTTATTGGTTCAAAACAATTTCTTCGTCTGTTACTGACGAGAAATGCGACGCCATTTTGACCACCGCCATGTACAAAATCATTATTTATAGTCCTGGATGTCGCGAGTTATGGGAGACACTTAGAACTCGCCAAAAGTTCTATTCATTTTTTAATCATTTTTTTTTACTTGACACAATGAATAAAAGAAGAAAAATATCGGTTAGTTGCTTTGGTAAATTTTAGTTTCGGATGTCGCAAGTTTCTGGAACCAGCCAGAGCTCGCAAAAATGAATATGGTTGCCTTGGTAAATTCTAATTAAGTTATAAATACCCAACAGGTTGGAGAACTTGTGAAGTATCTTTCACAAAAACCCTCAAGACTACGAGGACTAGGGAGTGATGTATTTGGGCCAAGATTACAACTTTCTGAACTGTTCATAGAAAACACAGTTGTGCTCAACACCGTCCTCTGTGCAGCATTTAGTCCTACAATCGCCCAGGGCAAAGTTAAGAAGAGCGAAGTGGCTTCTGGGAAAAAAGGAGAGAAACCGAATAACGTCATGCGGCTAATAACCAATGTAGAGCTTGATCCGCGAAGATCTGTGGTTGCTCCGAGTGTTCCACACACGCTCCTTGAGGCTCCAGGGCTCCTAGAAATGGTATTGTTTTTTTATGCAGCATTATTGTATTCGGGGAACAAGTGCCTGGTTGCGAAGTATCTGTACGCGCAACGAAAATTTTACAAATTTGATTATCCAATCAAAGAGTAGCAAGAACATGGTCTGAAATTTTTTTCCCGACGAAAGTCACACGAGGGTCCAAGCAAAGGTTTCCCTAGCAGCCCGCTGTAATTCTTCCGGCGAAGATCACGGGCTCGCTAATGCTCCACAGGCAGGAACATGCCCGTAACTGCCACTTGTGCTCCTGACTGTGTAAGAGTTTCAAAGGCTCTCTTTTCATTGAAGTTTGAGACTATTTCTTAGCGGCTTAGAATCAAGATTGAAACAGTTCAGCTGTCCACAGCGGTTATAAGTATAACACTTTGGCTCATCCCATATGTTATGTAAATTTACTACCTATGTAGCCTTAGTACTAGTTGTTACATTAGTGGCAACAACTTACCTTAAGCACAGGAGTGCTGTACTTGTCATATTTCTTCCTTCCCATAGCCCTTACTTTAAACATACGTATTTGTGATTTAACGATGTTAATAAAGTAGAGATAAGCTATTACAAATATCAAACTAAAGCAAATTTATTTCGTCCACCTAAAGTGAGAACTAAGTTTTGTCAATTTTTTATAAAATACCAAGGTCCAGCAGTTAACAATGCGGTTCCTGTCAATATCAAAAATTCCGAACAATACAGCTCAACCTCTACCTAAAAAAATTCTTTATCTTTGATTGTCAGTTATAATTTTTGTAAAATTTGTAGTCTGATATTTTTTCGTTATCAACTTTTAATGATGATATACGATTATTGCTAATCTTGTATACTCTGTAAATAACCTTGTAAATATTTTTTTCTTCAACGTGTCCATCATAACTTCAAATAAACTATAGTAAGGGCGTCTGATCATGAGTTCAGGCTTCTATCAGACATCCTCGCCAAAAAAACATTTTTTTTGTACTATTTTGTAGTTAATGATAATATTATTGATTTATTGGCAAATAAATGAATACTGAATACTGAATGTCCTTTTAGGTTATGAAGCGTACTTGTTCCCCGGTTGTGGTAAAAAGAAGCGAAGATGACAGTATTGTACTTGAGTATGGTACCGTAGAAAAGAAGACACAATACCGAAAAAACGAAATCAACGACATACCCTTTGCAGCACATGCTTTGAACCAGTTCAGTGAAGGCAAAAAAACGTTTTTAGTTCAGCTTCCTAAAGAGCATAGCAGATCAACAGCAGATGAGGACGACCGCGTAAAGCTTACTGCACCCCAGCAACCATATCTTATTCGCTGGTCACTCCTTAGTGTCGGAGGAACAGCTCTCTCTCGTGGTAAAAAAACTGCCTTGCCTCACATGCCGTGGAGAAACCCTATTGGTTTTGCCTGTGATACTGAAGGTAGCGACCACTACGCAGTTGGCCATAGGTACACAGCTACATCTTCTTTCGCAGGGTATCTGGATGGTGTCACGATGCTGCCTTCACAAAGTGACAATCTTCTCGCTCTATCACTTTTGCTTACTTTTCACTCTCACAAGTTTGGTGCCCATTTCTATGTAAGCAGTCAAGAAAAGAAGATTGTGGCTCTTGAACTTTTTAAACAGAGGTGTGAGTTCAGCAAAGAGCATCCTTTGACACCTGAAATTCTCGTTATTATCAATGCGATGAGAGAAAGAATCTCGGAGGTTTTTTGTTTCAAGGGAAACGTGACTTCAGGAATTATCCCAAGGTGCTCTTTGCGCTCCTTACTGGATTCCCTAGTAAACAAAGTGTTAAAGCAAAGAGTATCAAGTACAGTGGAGTTGGCCGTCAAAGGTGCATCATCACGTTACTGTGACGAGACTACCTGCGCCACCCAAGAGAATAAAACGGTGAAAGTTTCCGCATTTCAGTCTGAGTATACGAATTCATTTGATTACTCGAGCGAGGAAAAAACGTGTGTCCTTCTCAAACCGTACGACCTCCGGGCGTTTGAAGAGAGCGCAGAAAAACAGAGAGATTCAGTTGATAATGAAAACGATCCTGAAACAAAAACACATCCTGACGATGACACAAAGAAAGGCAGTCAGCAGACGGGAGAAAGCCGGGTTATAAAGAAGGTTAGATTTTCTGAGTTCAACAGGTACTTAGAGAACGAAGAAGACATTCCTGTTGAGAAGGGCAGCGAATCACGCGCAATGGAGGTGACAACTGACGTTAATCCAGCTGTGGAGAGTGATGTTCCACTTCTACCTAAAGAGATGTTAAAGCAACGACCCGTAAAAGAAATGGGAATTCGCAATGGAGATGTTCAGAAACTGCAGCAGATTCTCCGAAAATCACCTCATTCCCAAACTGATGCAGTATTGATAGAAAAACATCAAGGGAGACAGCAGAGTACTGCAACTGATCGTATCCTCCTGGATTTGTCCTGTGCAACAATTCGTAGCAGACACAGAAAAAGAGCAGCGAAACTGATGGGAAGTACAACAAGCTGGCTAGACACGTTGACAAGTAAAAGTTCTGCAGATTTCACCTATGAAGACGGTGCATACTGGTTAACAGTAGAGAATCTTTCCCCTCCTCTGGTGAAAAATGAACATTTTCAATACCTGGCCTTGATTTCTGCAGATGACAAGAAATTATTTTCAGAGAACGAAAACTTAGGTTTAGCCGTGGAAATCAAAGAGAACCTACAACCGCTTGAACTAGTTTTGCGGAACAAGATTAT
This sequence comes from Hydrozoanthus sils, assembly GCA_027575215.2. Lineage (NCBI taxonomy): Eukaryota > Metazoa > Cnidaria > Anthozoa > Zoantharia > Hydrozoanthidae > Hydrozoanthus > Hydrozoanthus sils. Next base: position 8,094 of record JAOBRD020361449.1, read on the forward strand.
ATCCTTCTTGAAAGCCAATTCGGGCTTGTGCCCCATTTCAGTTGTTGCTGTCGAACCTGATCACGTAAATATTGCAAGCAAAATCATCGGTGGAGGACGTTTCATGTGGTTTCCTTTCTTAAAGAAGTGTAGTGACGCAATGGAAGTTTTCAAGCGTGACGAGAGGTGGTGGTTGAAGCTGGCTCGAAACAAGTACACCCCTCCAGACATTGCAGGCAACAGCTGGGGGACAAGAGTAGGTTCCAAAGAGAATATGCATGGCACTGAAAGTAAGACTACCGTGCTACAGCTTTCAAAGGGCAAAATAACAAGTGATCTGGAGAAAAAATTAACGAAACGGATTATAAAGTATCTCAGACGATGCTCAGTCCCTGTTGAACTTGCTGAAGTTACTGACCGAGAAGGACATCGAAGAATCGCTAATCAAATTAACGAGAAATCCTTCGACTGGCTCAGTTTCTTGGAACAATGCCAGGATAAAATTTGTTGTTCTTTTAACGCTGGAACTTACTTTCTGTCGTTGGTGGATTCCAAACCAAGTGTGGGAAGCGGTGGCGACTCCTCTTCGCTCAGGCTACTTTATGAAGAGAAGCTGAAGGAAAAGATTGCAAATCATCTTAAAACACACCAATCAATGCGTTTATCTGATCTCTTGCAGATCAAGAACATCCTTAAAGTCATCTTAAAACTCGAAAGCATTACAAAGAAGAAGTGCAAACTGAAAACTTTCATTAAGAACAACCCTCAGCTCTTCCATTTATATGAAAAAGATGAAGAGCTTTTCATTTCCTTGGCAGACGTCAGTTTCAGTTCTGATCCTATCGAACCGTCGAGAAGTAGCTTCCAATTTTCCAAGATTGATAAAGAAGTGAACCAGACGTCACCTAGAGCTGTGCAAGGCTCGAACGTACTTGAGGAAAATGTGGCTGAAGGGAAATGCTCAGTTGGTAGATTCTCTGAAGAGCAAGAGAAAATTGAGAAGAATTTTAGAGCAGAGGAGAAACGTTGCGACCGTGAAAATGTTGAACATGCTGAACACGATCTGAAAAGCGCAATGATCGATGTTCTTCTCGCAAGAAACAACCATCCTATACTTTTGGATCAATTAGACGACAACCTATCTACCAGGATGGAAACAATTATTACCGAATTGAAGTCCAAGAAACAAAGAGTGTCGTGGCTGCTCTTTTTGAAAGCACACACAGACACATTTGTGGTGGCAGGGAAGAAATTTAAGCTTTTAAACTCGCTTTATGAGAGTTTGTTAGAAAGGGAAAGAGCAGCTGCAACTCATGAGATGTCTTGTGAAGGTTTACAAGAAGCGACCGAACAACCTCTTAATCCGAGGCACCCTCTCAGTGAAACGCTCGTGAGTGTGCCAAAGGAAGTACATTCTCTTGCTTATGAACAACCGACCTCGAAGCTTGAACAATCTCTTTGTGGAGTAGACCAAAAGAATGCAGGGCTTAACTTAACTAGCCTGGTGGTGCAGGGATTCGACAAAGACAAGAAAAGCGTAGGAGAGCAATCAAGACTTGAAAAGTCTTCTGAAAACGAACAAAAACAGAACAAGCCAGAAAAGAAAGAAATAGTAGTCGGTTGTGAGAGTGTTAAAAAACAAACAACAAAGAAAAGAAAGAAAAAGCAAAGAAAAAAGAAAAGCGAAACCTTAATGTCCAACTCCTTGTCTTCGGAAAGTAGAACAAAAGATGGACTCGAGGGCGAAACTAGTCAGAAAGACTTGACAAAGGAGCAACACGAGAGTAAGAAAGAAAACTCAGTTTGTTCAGTGTTTTTATCAGAAAACAAACAGTTAAGCATGACAAAGAAACAGAACAAAAACGAAAAAGAGAGCCTAATTCCTGTTGAAGTTCTTTTGGAAAAGAAACAGAAAAGCAAGATGGAGCAACAAAGCAAAAGCAAAGATTCCTCATTAAGTAAACAGACTGAAAAGAAGAAAGTAAAGGAAGAAGGGAAAATATTTTTCGATGAAATTCCACCAGAAAACAAACAGAGTGATACCAAGAAACAAGACAATATCAAATGTAAAAACGATATGGGTTCAGAATCTTCATCCGTAAGTAAACTGAAGAGCGAGACAATGCAGGAAGAAAAAGACAAACCAAACCCTTTGAAAGTTCTACCAGAAAACAAACAGAGAAGTACCAAGGAACAAGACAACATCAAATGCAAAAACGAAGTGGGTTCAGAATCTTCATCCGTAAACAAACTGAAGAGCAAGACAATGCAGGAAGAAAAAGAGAAATCAAACTCTTTGGAAGTTCTACCAGAAAACAAACAGAGAGGTACCGAGAAACAAGACAATATCGAATGGAAAAACGAGGTGGGTTCAGAATCTCCATCCGTAAACAAACTGAAGAGCGAGACAATGCAAGAAGAAAAAGAGAAATCAAACTCTTTGGAAGTTCTATCAGAAAACAAACAGAGAAACACGATGAAGAAAGAAGAACAAAAGAAGAACGAAAAAACTTTGAACTGTGAAGTTTTACAGGAAACAAAACAGAAAGGAAATCCCAAACAACAAAAAGAAAACAGAAATAAAAGTCAGATAAGTTCTGAATTGGATCAGAAAAGCAGAGAAACAGGTGGGGCGAAAACGAAAAGTACAAAAGGAACAACAGTCTCTACAAAGCCTGTAATTGACAAAAAACAATCTAAAACAGAAGACAAAGGAAAGACGGATGTTTCTTCTGTACAGAAAAGCAAGCCAAAAGGAAATGCTAAGAAAGAAGGAAAAATGAAAAATGAACAAGCCGTGAGCTCAAAAAGTCCGCAAGAAACTAAACATTCAAAAACCTCAAAGAAACAGGAAGAAAAAGAAAAGGAAGACTTTGTAAAGTTGAAAGTGCACCAGAAAAGCCAAGGAGGTGTGGCTAGAAAGGAAAGCAACAATCAAAGTTCCGCTATTTGTGAAACCGCAGTGGAAAGCAAACAGAAATATGCGATGACGGGTAAAAAAAGAAAAATCGAAAGGTCGTTGTGTGTAGAACCTGTACCAAAAAGTACGCACGGAAGCTCCAGAAAGCAAGAAAGAGAAAAAGAGGACCCTGGAGCAGTATCCTGTAAGACAATCCCAGACTTACTGAATGTGTCACATACTACGGAAAACCAAACGGTCGAAGAACGTATTGAATTCTTGGAGCACCAGCTGAAACAAGAACTTTGTAAACACCTAGCACTTAAATCGGGAAAGGAATTGCTATCAAGAATTGTCAACGTTAAACAAATTCGTGCGGTTACCAGCGAGCTCTCGACTGTTTCTTCAAAACGTTTCAAGTGGAAGTCATACCTCACGAAACATTCGGACATGTTCATCTTGTCGAACTTGAATAATCAAGGACACGAGAGTGTATCCCTATGTGTATGTTCTGGTGCTCAACGGTTCCCTGCGGGAAGTGGTCGTAGCAACGAAAACTTAAATGCAGATTTGAAACGAAAAGCTTTGAAGTTGTATGATGAACTGGGATTTCTCTGCACTTCATTGGGTTTTACCAAACCCGTTAAACTCTGCACTGAGGAAACTCGTGAAGGATTCAGCACAGTGGTATCTCTAAATGAGCGGTCGATCGGAAACTCGGTCAACACAGACCTCAATTTGTCCAAGATAGAGGCGTTGTCAAGCGCTCTTAATTGGCTCACAGGGCTAACAAAGTAAGTATGACATGAGTTAAAGAACTTAAAGGTTTTACTCAAAGTTTGCAACACGAGTCCTTCAAAGTGAAGACCTTCAAAGAGCAGTTACCCATGGGGCTTTGGTTTCAATTTGAAAGAAACCCTAAAGAGATAACCACCGACAAACAGAAGCAAGAAAAGGAAAAATACGAGGAGCTGGACAAACAAGTTGGCTTTTTGTCACTTACATCTATTGTTTCTGTTTGTCAGTGGTTGTCCAAAGACGGTGTTGTTTTACCCTTTTTGTTTAAATTAGCGAAGAGGAAATATAGAAAAGGGTGTGACTATTCGATTTTGAAAAATGCGTAAGAAATAATAAGTTTTTGCTATCAATCCTGGTTCTCATTATTTTTTTAACTGCGCAGACAGCCAACCTCGTTCCCAAGGTCCTCTCTCTTACACCCTCGAGAAAATAGAGAGGCAATAAGAGGAATCTGGGAACGAGGTTGCACAAACGACTTGGAATGTGTTTTGTCAAAGAAACAAAAAATTCCTAAAAGGAATTGATCGCAGATTCCTTTCTACGAAAGACACGAATAATTCAAAAAAGGATTTTACCCACCTAGACCGCTTGCCACATGTACTTTTTCAGAATCGTTTCCCCAACAAAAGCAAAACCCATTATCCTAAGAATCTGGAGCCTCAGGTTAGTCAATTGAATCCTCTTCGCGAACGGATTTATTGATAGGATCCATAATCACTTTATGGATTTACCAGAAAGACCCCGAAAAATCCCATTTTGGATCAGAATCTGTATTAGGGTTTTCCCAAAAAATGCACTCTAAATTGAGTATGTCAAGTATGTTAAGTATTTACTTCCAAAGTTTAACCAAAGTGCAGAACCATTAGACGTCAGTTTGTCTCACCTTTTAAAATGTTCATCGTGTTACAAAACTTTTACAAAGTATGACTAGATTTTAAGATATATATTTCCTAACGAGGACTAGTATGACCAGCCAAGATATAGACAACTATCACAATTGACCATCCCGAAAAATATGGCGGTAGTACTTTTTACCACAATGCATTGCGGACCAAAATCCGCTAAACGAGAATCGGAGAAAACCAAAGTTGGTGAAACTCTTTTCTGTTAAAACACTTTGAACGTCAAGTTTGAACTTACAGATTCTCCTTGTGCATTTTTATAAGCAAGTTTCATACGCTAAGAACTGTGGATAAATGTACAGGGCCCGGTTCCTTAAAACCCGATTAGTGCTAACCCAGGGTTAATTACCATGACAACCAATAAGTTTTGTTAAAAGTTAGCCCGGGTTAACCCAAAATGTTGTTGGATAGTGAGGAAGTTGAAAAAGGTATTTGAATAAGAAGAATATTGAGTAAAAATCAGCAAACCGTCCCTCCTGGTGAGGGACTAGTACAGCTTTGGTTTGAGAACGGTTTGGCGAATTTACATCAAATGTTAACTTCAAAATTAATTTTAAACTTCCCAAAATATCACCAAATTCAAAATTTTCTTTAAAAATACCAATCTTTAAAAAATAAAGACAACTCAAAACTCATCCAAAAAAATTTTAAATATTCAAGCTGATTCCCCTTCGTACCTGTATTATAAGCGATACGAATTTGTAAATTCAAATCATGGACGGAGAAATCGTAAGAAACATGAGCAAAAGTGGCCACAAAGAGCGCTTTCGGTATACTCGGGCCTTAAGTTATAATCGGGGTTTTGAGGCCCATCTTTTTTTCGGAATGGTTATTCGGAACCCTATATTCCTTCATTTGTGTTTTATTAAGTTAAGAAGAAGTCTAAATTTAAGAACGTTTACAACGATTAATATAAAAAACAAGGCATGAAATTATTATTATTAATAATAGAAAACAAAAATATGGAATTAGTTATCAAAGAAGAAGAAAATGGCTTTCGTTACGATTAGTTTTGCTGAGTTTTAACTTTTTCAATTCAGCTTACCTTAAGTTAGCTGATTTGCAGACACAAACATAAAGGAAAACAAATATGTGGAATTAGTTATCAAAGAAGAAGAAAATGGCTTTCGTTACGATGAGTTTTGCCGAGTTTTTACTTTTCTAATTCAGCTTACCTTAAGTCAGCCTATATGCAGACACAAAAATAAATAAGTTGCTAGAATTCTATTAGTTTGTTCCGTAGAGTTGAATCTCCGAGAGCAATTGTTGTTGTTATTGTTTGCGTTCACGGACTGTGAAGAAAAACGTTAGACGATTTGGAGTCTGTTTTGTGTTAAACTTTGATAAAATACAAAAGTATCAAAAATATTTTGCATTGAAGGGTTAATTTATTTTTACCTTTATGGAATAAAGTAACAAAGTTTGTTATGTAGTGTATGCAAGTTTGTTGTACACAGTTTTTTTTACTAGAAAAGCTCCCTATAACACATTTCTCAAAGTGCCCGAGGGCGTTGGCAAGGTTGTGTCAAACTCACTAAAATTATTTTTAGTTTAGGGAAATCTGTTTCCGAGACGTCCGCATAAAGTTCAACTTCTTTTTTGAAGTTGCTTTCATCTACAAAACTTACCCAAACGCTCTCCGCCGATACTTTCCGTTCACACGCCAGTCACAAACAACATCAGGTCGAGGTTGACCTTTAAACGTTCTGGAAAAGTCTTCCGTTCGAGAGCCAATCAATGAATAACTTTAACATTATCGAGATATCTCGAGGCGTGGACTGGGAGCGTCCCTCTCTGTCACCTCATTTTCTCTTGTATTTTTCCCATCAATTTTTTTTTCTCGGACGAACACGGTAACCTTCGATCCTCAACATTAAAAAGGGTGCACAGCTCATTAGCATGAAATAGTGCGCACCGCTCATTAATATGAAATAGTGCACACGGCTCGTTAGCACGAAATAGTGCGCACAGCTCATCCGGTACGAATAGTGCGCTGAGCTCACTAACATGAAATAGTGCGCACAGCTAATTAGCATGAAATAATACACACAGCTCGTTAGCATAAAACAGTGCGCACAGCCATTTACATGAAATAGTGCGCAGAGTTCACTAACATGAAGTAATGCGCATAGCTCATTAACATGAAATAATGCGCACTGTTCATTAGCATGAAACAGTGCGCACAGCTCATTAGCATGAAATAGTGTGCAAAGCTCACCATGAAATTATGCGCACAGTTCATTAGCGTGAAATACCACGGCTCATTAGCATGAAATAATGACAATGATGATAATAACATGCGACTCACCTTGTGTTTGTCTGAGAGTTTCCATTATTAGATGTCGTTTATTGATATGAAATTTAATGAAATTATGAAAACAGCTTGTGAAGTTTTCGGACAGAGCAAAATATGACCTTTCATTCAAAGAAAGTGGTAGCTTTGTTTATTTTTTGTTTATTGGTTGCTGTGTTACGGACGCACTTCTGCGAGCGCCAAGTTTGCGCGCGCTGTAATACATTTGGCGTGTGCGTTTTAAAAAACTTGAAGTTCAAATAACTCTTTGAACTGAAATGCAATCGTAACTTACCGAAAAGGAAAACTAACAAAGCGGTTGTTACCTCAGTCATACAGAGCTTTCGAAAATAATGCGAGCGCACGGACCCTCGGCTCCGATATGTTTACTAAACCTGTGGCCGTTGTGCAGATAAATAGAAAATAATCGTTTCCTTTCCTATTTTCCCTTTGGCACACATTCGAACTGAAGATATGAGTTATAGGCCTGTGTGAGTAGTTAAACAATCTACCCATGTGCGCTGACAATTCTTGTTACTAGCAACCCAATATGACTAGCAACCGAGACGACCTGCTTTCGAGTCCCGGCCCAACCACCAATTTTTTTTTTTCCGCCGAAGAGTGTGTCGAATGGGACACGCATATGGGATAATGGGACACGCCTCGTAAACCTATACATTTCAAAACACCCATTAGTTTTTGACACCTTTTTCACGTAAAAACAAGCGTAAACGACTGCAAAATAACTAAAAAGATTGAAGTACTACCGAGACTTACAAAACATTTAAAACGAGAAACATTTTTAGTGCCGTAATTTCCGGACTATACCCGCACCACAGATAACCCGTTTTTTTAACTTTGAGGATAGTAAAGACAATGTAAGTGATACGTACCTTTAGTTCAACAAAACCCTGCTTGACCGGATTAAATAAAGTGTTGAGCAGAACATTTTATTGAAAACTCACATCTGAATTTGACCTTTAAGTGTCGAAAACGATAATATTTTATCATTTTTTCAAATCCAAATTTTTAACATTTTAGCCTTTTTCATATATATATATATATATAAACACTATAAGTGTTGTACTTTTAGGCTTAGATCAACTTCTTAATTTAACAGATATTAACCAACACTGGTAGATTACCCGCACCGTCCCCAATACAAGGTGGAATTAACAGATATGAAAATACAAGAAACCACAAAGCCTCGTTTTATGGCTAATGGGCAATTTTTTTCATACTATCAACACGCCCGCGAGTTACGTTTTTTAGTTACAAGTTGTTTCAGAATTGAGTTTAATTTATTCAGTGCTACGCGGATTGAGAAATTGCTACTTTTATGAAAAATAAAAGAATTACTTTTATGGATCAAAATTGCCAAAGTAAACAAGGCTGTTTAAATTTTGACTCGATCAAAGAACGTCCTGGGCGTTTACATGATTGTGCTTTTTACGACGATTAATATTCAGAGCAAGGATTTATTTCAACGAGGGTTGTGACTTTCAAACAAGTTGTCATGGCGATGTCAATCAAACATTGAACGACGTTGGTACGAATTCAAATGAGGGATTCTTGAGAAGACTTCTACTTTTCAGACGAAAATATTTTATGGCCAAAAATTAATAAAACAACTCCATTTTAGGACGGGTTTGCCACAGGCATCCCAGTCAAAAACAATTTAAAGGACATATTTGGCCGAAGGTCAAAACTGTGATACTTCCGCAAGCAAAGCTTTGTGGCCGAAAGATGTTAGGGAAAAGGTCAAAACAATGGTACTTCCTAGGAACCCAATTTAGGGGTGTGTGGTATTTTGTGCCGCCACCCACCACCTTTTTTCAAAAAGGCTGAATTTCAGGAGCTAATATCATATTCAATAAAATAGATATTGCAAAAGTGCTTGCACCAACGCCTTCCTTGTGGAGAGAGGAGTCCGTAATACAATAAAAACCAATACCCCTAAATCAGGTTTTGAGACATCGAGTTCTCAAAAAGTGGAGGGGGGTGGGGTAGGGGGTATGTGCCGTCACCCACCACCTCCCCTGACAAAATTGGGCTTCTTAAAAATACCATTGTTTTGACTTCTTCCCTTATCACGACTTTTTTTCAACTAAAACATTATTCCTGCACAACTTTCTAAAACAATGTTTAAAAAGAACGTGTGTTTAATGCTGTCAGCTCCAGTAAGAAGTATTACTAGTCTTTAATATCATACTGTGTATCTGACCTGAACACAAATGCAAGTGTTAACCTCGTGTTTTAATCGACTAAAACGATTAAGGCCATCTTTAAAAAGCAATTTTGGGCAAAAAATCTTCACACAATATTGCATGTTACAAATGTGAAATATGAAAGTTGCAACAACGAAGTTGCCGAGGTGTGCAACATTTCAGTTTCTTGTGAAGCGTAACGTGCAACACTCTGGTCTGATGAGGAAGGGAAAAGAAAATCGATAAAAAATGAATAAACCATTACAAAAAGTATTAACAAAACTAACACTTAGAGTTTAATCTGCAAAACCTCTACAATTTTTAGTTCCTTTCCATCTGCATTCGTTTTAATCATTGAACATTTAGGTTCTAATTCCTGGAACAGTTTCCGATTCGTCATGAATCATATAAACTTCCGATTCGTGTTTTGCTAAACATGAAGGCAAAGCAACGTTTGAATTAGAACTACTCCATTATCCATCCAGGCCAACCCAGTTTATCAATATCTAACTCTTCCTTATACGACTCGTACGCAATATAAAGACATTTGGTAAAGAAAAAAATGGGAATTAATAAAAAACTGAAAAGTTCTGAAGATTATAAGCGAAATACTCCTAAACTGGTAATAGGAAAAGTGTGGGTTCTAGTTGGGAGAATTTCCAAACATGTCATTGAAAGGGTCACGTGCCTTCCACCACTGTATTGGGCTACTACTGTAGTGTTTGAAAAAAAAAGTGCTCATATTAAATCAAGCACGAGAGTGAATCTAAAAACAAGCACATCGCAGTGAGAGTGAATCTAAAAAAAAAGCACATCGCAGCATCACCTAACTAAGCCTTGAGAATCCGTCCCCCGACGTAAAGTTTTCACTTCCAGGCTATCTATAGAAGTTCTCTCATGTTCGCCATTATACCTAATACTCCAATTAGAACCCAGAGCGATAGGATTTCACCCCAGTTTTTGAGAAACCACCCCTCTGCCCATCTATGAGGTTTAGCTTTTGGGAAAGGGTAGGTGGGTCGAGCCCCCTGACTACGTTTAGGGTTAAGGTTTGGATGAGGCTTAGCCTGGAAGGGGTGGGTGGGTCGAGCCCCCTGGCTATGATTAGGGTTAAGGTTTGGATGAGGCTTAGCCTGGAAGGGATGGGTGGGTCGAGCCCCCTGGCTACGATTATTAGCAAGATTGGAATGTGATTAATTTTATTGGAGAGGGGTAGGTGGGTAGAGCCCCCTGGCTGAGATTAGTGTCAGAGTTTGGTTGAAATTAAGCTTTTAGGGAGGGGTAGGTGGGTCATTCCCCAAAAACTGGGATTGATCCCACAAAATTCGGCTAGTCCAAATTCTACTTCTGACAAAATAATTCTACAAACTTCTTCACATAAAACAACTATTTTACTACACTCATTCCTGAAACCTCATTACAGCCTCGTGATTTCATAACACTCTATAAGTGTGTAGTGTGGGTTCCTGGTTCACACCCGTAATAACAACTAAAGTAAGTTCTGTGGATATTTCTAGACTTGATATTTTTGTCTGTCAGCTTCGATTTCCTTCCTGCGTTGCATTATTGCTTCATTCTGTTGCTTGATTTTGGCTATCTTAGCATCAAGATCTTTCTCTTTTGAGTGTGTTACCTTTGCTTCATTTTTAAGCTTCTTTACAATAATTAAACCTGGTTTGGAATCGCACAGTTTGACAACAGTCTTCATCTCCGACTTGCCGACCACTAAGTTTACAGGTTCAAAGGGCTTGGACAATTTCAGGCGATCGCGCAAATCTCCTGAACAAATAGATAAAGTACAGACAGTAAGCTTAACCCCCTTTTAACAGAGTTGTTCTTTGTATTAAAAATCTTTCTTCTAAGAAAAACAACATTTAAAGCACCACGTTTATAAATCTGTTGAGATTTCCTTAAACCATGAAAGCGGAAATCATATATCACAAATTCATCTTAACCACTCTGTATTGTTCATTATCCTTAAAGTGTAAAATTATACCTGAATCATCTAACTTTGTCTGTTAGAAAAGTTTTTGAAAAAGAAAAAAAAAAGTTGTTTATTTCACTAAAATAACTCTTTTAGTTGCCGCGTCATTAAGGTTTTTCAAATGTGCAAATTACCAAATTTTTGAAATCATATCAGGGACTCCAATGGGATAAATTATAACACAACAGTTATCTCTAAAACATGTGTCTGTATTTGTGTTACAGTTGTGCAAAGTGTCAGGATCATTGATCTGGTATTTCAAGAGATAACTGTTGTTTTGCTAACTTTTTACTTGTAAGTCCCTCATATGACATCACATCTTATCTATCTATTCTTCATATTTAAAAACCTTAATATCTCAGCAACCGAAAGAGTTATTTAAATGACGTAAACAACATTTTTCTTTTTTTTTTCCAAAAATCCTTTCTAATAAACCAAGTTTCAAGACTTGGGTACATACACTTTAAAGTGCACATGAAGTGAAAATTTTTATCACTTCAGTGGATAGACCTTGCTAAATAAGGAATAGCCATGAGAAAACCTTGTCAAAATCTTTTATTGTTCTTGAGATATTAACATTTAAAGTTTTCAACTTATTACATCATGAGTGGTTCTGCTAAATTTTCATTTTTTTAAAATCTGCTACTAATCTGTAACCTTTGGATTTATTTAAACCAAAATTGGGCTGCTGGTGTATCTCGAGGTAGATAAATAATTAGTCCAAGTTTGACTCAAGTTCTTCCAAAGGTTATGGATTGGCAACAGATTTTTAAAAAATGCAAATTTAGCAGAGGAACCACTCATGACACCATCAGATGAAAACTTCAAATGTTAGTTTCTCAAGAACGATAAAAGATTTTGAAAAAGTTTTTTCATGGCTTTTTCTAATTAAGCAAGGTCTATCCACTGAAGCAACAAAATTTTTCACTTCATATGCACTTTAAAGGAGCAAAATGGTAGTTAATCATTTTACTTAATATACTGCAAGTTTTAATATTTATCAATTATCTAATATCATCATTAACTAAAACTACATTCTTCAAATCCTTAACATCTCATTATCACCAAGCCTTTAATAGTTACCACCTTCAAATCCTTACTGTTTGGTTAACACCAATCCTCTATCAACTCCTTCTCCCTGTCTCTCCATATCCCCATCTCCCCTCCCCTTCTCCCCACAC
>JAOBRD020361549.1:4054-20328 GCA_027575215.2 Hydrozoanthus sils
TCTCTTCCCTGGCTAGGTCCCCTGTTTCTCTTCCCTGGCTAGGTTCTCTGTTGCTCTTCCCTGGCTAGGTGCCCTGGTTCTCTTCCCTGGCTAGGTCCCCTGTTTCTCTTCCCTGGCTAGGTTCTCTGTTGCTCTTCCCTGGCTAGGTGCCCTGGCTCTCTTCCCTGGCTAGGTCCCCTGTTTCTCTTCCCTGGCTAGGTCCCCTGTTTCTCTTCCCTGGCTAGGTCCCCTGTTTCTCTTCCCTGGCTGGGTCCCCTGTTTCTCTTCCCTGGCTAGGTGCCCTGTTTCTCTTCCCTGGTTGGGTCCCCTGGTTCTCTTCCCTGGCTAGTTTCCCCTGTTTCTCTTCCCTGGCTAGGTAACCTGGTTCTCTGTTCCGTTTTTTTGGCTTAGCCATCAGGTGTATGTTTTTTTAACAACATTGCAAACTGATTCCGAGTGTTCTGATGTGTTTTTCACTTTTAATGCAGGAGTGTACAAATGTGTTTTCGAGTGGCGGGGGTGCTGTTTTAGCAAAGGAAGCCAATGTTCCATATCTAGGTATGAAGCTGAGCTGTAAAATATCATACTTTATAACCTGATGCTAGGGGCTTTAGATTAACAAACAGGCGATTTAAGTACATATTTTAAGCTTGTGTTTTCTTACATTATAATTAACTCTTGTTCAGGATTCAACTTTTATGTAATTAGAACTTCAAGTGGCTTCTTCCCCTTCCCAAACTCGTTGGTACACTGCACCTATTTTATGCCTTGCATCGTCCTTGCGAACCATTTAAAAGTCCCACGCAAAATTGTAATGCAGAAATGCAGAAACTATTGAGGTTTTAAAGATGGAACCGAAACGGCTTTATTGTGTTACTTCGGCAATTTACTGCATATTGTTGGAGTTGTGATTTATGGTAACATTTTCATTTTATTTCAGGTTCTATTCCACTTGATCCTAGTTTGACACAGTCATTAGAAGAAGGAAAGCCATTTATCGATTTGTTTCCTCATTCTCCAACTTTGGAGGCTGTAAAACATATAGCTACTAAATTACTTCACCGATAACTGGACGAAGTTGATTTCGCATGAACAAGTGTTTTGTAGTTCGGTTTATTGACATGTATAATGAAGGAATTGTGAGATGCTATATTGAAAATCAGCAAAATCCTTTATATTAACATTTGTAAGTATAGACCTCTTTCAAAATAAGCTGTCAGGTCTGTTTAGGACAGGGGACAAAGGCAGGTGAAATTCTACTCTGCACAAACCTTGTGTGTGTCAAACTCATTCAATCACCAATCTGAGTTCCTTATCAAGCATCTCTTAAGTGCGGTGAGTTGCTAACATAAAAGATCAAGCAAAGTACTGTAGAGTTTGTTTACTACTAGGGCCTCTTGTACATGAACTTGTTCCCGGCCCAGGGTTTGTTTACTACTAGGGCCTCTTGTACATGAACTTGTTCCCGGCCCAGAGTTTGTTTACTACTAGGGCCTCTTGTACATGAACTTGTTCCCGACCCAGAGTTTGTTTACTACTAGGGCATCTTGTACATGAACTTGTTCCCGGCCCAGAGTTTGTTTACTACTAGGGCCTCTTGTACATGAACTTGTTCCCGGCCCAGGGTTTGTTTACTACTAGAGCCTCTTGTACATGAACTTGTTCCCGGCCCAGGGTTTGTTTACTACTAGGGCCTCTTGTACATGAACTTGTTCCCGGCCCAGGGTTTGTTTACTACTAGGGCCTCTTGAACATGAACTTGTTCCCGGCCCTAACAGGTTTGGCAGTCAGTTTTTAAAGAGGTCATATCAGTGACCCCATTAACACTTATGTCACTCGAGCTATCTTGCAGTACTCCGAATCACTCAAGTTATCTAGAATTTGTAGTGTTAGCGCACGCAAATTTCGGGAGTGAATGAAATAAGCCGAATGATCTGGGAATACTCCGGGAGTACTCCGAGAAAGCTCGTGCTAGTGTCTGTGGCACGGAAACTGAGCATGCATATGGAGATCGCGCACAACTAGTTTTGTCGCGTTCCTTATCTTCCTTCTGATATAAGCCATTATAGTGAGTTTAGGAGTTCTAACGTTTGTGGAATCTTTTTTTTTAATTCCTCAGGAAAAATGTTTTCTTCAGTTTGAACGAGTCTTTGTTAACACACTACATGTCATGCGGAAAGAAACAAACGTAAATCTAAACTTGAAGTGTTATATGATAAATAAATTATCGTCGCCGTGAGATAATGGGAAAAGCCGACGTTTCGAGCGTTAGCCCTTCGTCTGAGCATCTCGTCTGAGCATCTCGAAGGGCTAACGCTCGAAACGCCACCTTTTTCCATTATCTCACGGCGACGATAATTTATTTATCATATAACACTTTAAGTTTATATTACTCGCCGACGCATTCAATAGTTTTTTTTTTTAAAAACTATATACCTAAAGTTCAAACGTAAATCTAACTTAAACGATCATTTTTTAATCAAGAGGTAATCAGCAGTCTTTTTGTGATGGTTGCTGCAGGGTCTTTTACCAATATCTGCGGTTGCATCCAGGCAACATTCTCACAATATTTCGGGAAGAACCACCCCTAATGTATTTTTGTTGCTTTTGTAAAGTTTGCAGTTCCAGTCCAAAACGCCTGGAAACCAGAGCCCGTTTTGGTATATTAGTGGTATATTAGCACTAAATCTTGCTCCGAGGTGGATGAATTGGACCCCAACGGTTTTGGTCAGGAGTTGCTAATTTTATTTGCCACTACTTGTTCAATTGTCGCTAATTTGACCACAATGAATTGCATGTAACTTAAGTTTAAATTTTCATTTTTTTTCTTTTTATACTCTTGCAGCCAGTTTAAATTACTTAATTTTGCAAAGATTAAATATTTAGGGTCACAAGCAATTGCAAAAGTTTGTACGATCGAACTTACCAACGTTGGATCGGAAGATCAAGATCAGTCGTAAACAAAGATAATATTTAGGTTGTGTACTATTGGGACCAACCGTTTTCAGTTGAATTGGTTGGGTTTTTTGCGTGTTCTGTTGGGAAAAAGCGTTTTCGGTTGGTTCAAAGGGTTGAAAACGATTCAACCGAAAAAGGTTGTAAATGTGTTCTATTCGGTTTAGGTTGAAATGGTTGGTCCCAATAGAACACGACCTTGATTGATAAAAAGTATAACTTGTAATATCGTGCAAAAATATAAAGACGAGATAAGACGAGCTATGAAAATGACTAAGAATTCAGGGGTGGATCTGAGACTACACTTTTTTCAAGAACCAGTAAAATATTGCTCAGCCTCGATGTTCTTATGTTAAGGGCAACTTCAGCCTCAAAATGTTCTTATTTTCTTCTTATCTGTGGCGACTCGTTATGTATAGTTGCTATGTGAGGTGCGCGAGTTCAAATGAAACAATCTTTTGGCGGGAAATCCACTCCCACATTTGGATACGGCAGCTTGCGGGCAACCATATTACATACACGAACAATGCAATTTTAAAATTTCGATTTCAGTCTTAGTTTGTTCTTATAATTTATTCAATTTTTTGGCCATTTCAGCTTCAGTGTTCTTATTAAGTTTGTTCTTAAAAAACATATGTATGTTCAGTCGTTCAGATATCTCGTGTTAATTAGCCTCGAAATTCGTGGTCATTATAGCATATCAAATCAAGTAAAGAACCTGTTACAAACCTCGTCGGTCATTATTTGGATTACTGTATACAGATATTCTGTGTCTCTCCTTGGCTTCATTACATTTTGAAGAACACGTTTCAGCATCCATCGTTATTTCACTGGCGGAACACTTCGGTCGCTTTGCAAGCTGTCAACAGTGTCTAGAAGATCATAGTAAGTACATCTATAGAATCCATAATAATTCTTTAAGTTGAATAAAAAACGAAATCAGAGTTCGTTTTCCGAGCACTCCTCCTTGATCGTTCCCTAGCTCCAACATGATCACTGGGAGCTGAGGTGTTTTCATCACACGCCTGCTCAGTTACTGTCCGCGTGTCTCCCCCATCCAGGGAGTCTATCAGTAACGAATGGTAAACGCCCTCGTCGAGAACAATGACATCATCTTCTATGTTAAAGTCGATTACAGTTGCTACAACACTGGTAAGTCTGACTTGAGCTGTTGTAAGCTCTTCCACAACTGAAAGTTGACTGTAAAACGTTGATTTAGCCCTCTCTGTACCCTTAACCATTTTTTCATCCAGTCTGGCTAAATAGAAGGAGATGGCTGCAGTGACGAGGGTCGGTCTTCTTTTAGTATACATACAAGGCTACCAACTTGAAGCAGAACCTTTGGTGCGGCAGATGCCCCTTGTTGTGGTGACTTGAAGAGCGTATGACATGAAATCAGTTTCTCAATTTTCATAAAGTATACTATAAAAAACATTGGTTTGTCAAGTTTGAGAAACATACGATGAAAGTACGCCAAGATAGGGCGCATAGAAACTTGAATTTTTCCCGCTAAAAGTGTCCCCTCCAAAAGCCAACAATGTGATGCAACAGGTCACGTGCGTCTCACCTCAGCCCATCCAAAATCGACTTTAAAACATCTGCAACTAATAGAGTTTCTATCGAAAACTAGCAGTTATGGATGTTTAAAATTCAATTACCTCTTTACTTCGTGGCACCATGTTAAATCGACTGAGGCGAGACGCACGTGACCAGTTACGTCATATTGTTGGCTTTTGGAGGGGACACTTTTAGCGGGAAAATTTCAAAATTGTACACGCCATATTTTGGCATACTTTCAGTTTCTCAAACTTGGCAAAATAATGTTTTTTTGTAGTGTACTTTTTGATGATTGAAAAACTGTGCTCATGTTAAAGATCAGAAAAATCTACTGGTTTTAATAGGCTCTGGGGCTTTGGTCTCGTAACAGTTGAGGGGACGGGTACCAGTGGAGTCCTTCGTTGTGACGTTTCTGGCACACTCAGTTTCCTGACACTCCGCCCATACTCTGCTCTCCAGGTTCACAATTCATCAAGCTGAGATGTGGTGATGGCCGTGTTCCTGCTGGGCTTCTGCATAAAGGTGAAACGACTAAATGGCAAAAACCCAAGCTGCTTAGAGTAGTAGGACGACTCGCTGGTGAAATACCTAAAACTATAGTTGGTGATCCTCTTAACTTATTCTCGAACACCAGTGGTGAAGCGTTGGGCAAATTGCAAGACCAGTGGCATTTTATTTCTCTGTCTCATCTCTGAAAACAGATTCCCAACAACCAACATCATGCAGTACTTTCACAAAAGCCATCTGTCACTGATCAACCGTCTCACCTCCGGTTGGCCTCAATTGACCTGCCATTTTCGTGGGGCTGGGCGTGACAGTAATGACGTTCAATGACAGCAACGGGTGACGTCAGTACTATCAATGTTTGATAAAAAAAATCACTTCCGGTGAATTTGTCAGTTTTTCCGGTTCTGTTTTCTCTGTTCAAAACTTATCTCGATTTTTTTTTCGCTTTAACACAAAAAAAACCAAAATCTCTTACTTTCAGTCACGACATAGCAATATATTTTGTATCCCTAAATAAAATTTATCCCTCATCCCTAAAATTATTTTTTAATTATTCCTTATCCCCCAAATTATTTCCCCACTTATTCCTTATCCCAAAAACCCCAGCAGGGCCTCGAAAATCGAACCCAGGTCGCATTGTTGAGAGGCGAGCGCTTTACCGCTACCCCCCGCGCGACGCCCCCTCACGTAGTACAGTTTGTGTTGTTAATAAAAGAGCCGGGAACCTTTGGATTTATCGAAACTGAACTTAGCTGGGTTCTAACAAAAACTCACTAACAACATTGGACTACACACGAAAAGTTTGTTTAAAAAAAGTTCCATAACGTTTAACTTACAGAGTATAATCTAGTGATTTTGAGCAAAATGTGCGATATTATAGGTAAAGTTCGATTATAACTATATACAGTGAGAGGTCGCTGAACTGTCTATTTAAAAATACATTGTTTTCTTAAACGCGATGCTTGACAAACGACAAGTTGAATGAATTGAGCCGAATTGTAGTTTCTTTGTCCCCGAAAACTATGGAGTTTCGGTTTAACTGTGATTCTTTGCAGAAGTAGTGTTTAACTATTTGCAATTTTTAAAAACTAAAAACAAATTGATTGACGTGTGTAGCACGATTTTCCGAAATCTTTTTTTGCATTTTATTGCAGTTACATGTAGCAGTACACGTGGAGAATTCTCACGGTTGCCACGTTGTCATGACGATTCTCGTGAGGTTTGGGGATATGTTCATCAACATATCTCCGATTGGCATACGTGGCAGGTTTTTTAGTTTTTATCTACTCCACGCTTTCTTTAACTGCAAATAAACAGGCAACAGGTTTTTAAGTAAATCATCAAAACTGTAGCATCCAGTAATTGCACATATACAAGCTCCTTAAATAAATTAAAACAACAAGATTTAAGTTGACGTTTCGGCATCCTCTCGATTCCTTATCAGGAATAAAGAATATACAATGGTGCAATACTGAACTGAACGTGCGAAGCAACTCGATTTCTGCTAAAATTTTTGTGTAAGGCAATTGTTTTTTTTTTTTAGTTAGTGTTCCGTTTTTGAATCTTGTATGCTAATTTTCACGTAGCGAATTTTTCTCTTTTGCATTAAGTTATTCGAAATATTAGGCTATTGTTTTTAAAATCCCATACTTAACTTGGCACCATTGTAGATTCTTTATTCCTGATAATGGCATCGAGAGGATGCCGAAACTTGTTTTAATTTATTTATGCTCTTGCGTAAGCAAAACCTTACGGATTAAGACAAACTGCTTAGATCTTTTTATTGGCTTACAATGTAACCATAATTAGTTTTCCCCTTTCCCAAATTTAATTGTCAGCTAATGCTTTATCAGTGTGCACGTGATTTCAGCGGAATCTCAGAGATCTTTTCGAGAAAACTGGGCATAGTTCGAAAGTCCATAGTCCAAACTTATGTCACCCTGACATTCGGTCCAATAAGTCGGAATTTAACTGGGAGCTGTGCACTGAGAAAGCACTGAGAAACATAAGAACTCGTGCATTATACTCTATTGTACTTTAACCTAAAATTAAAAAAACAAATATTTTAGAAAAATTCACAGAAATAAAAACTTAATAGATTTAAATCATGTTTGCAAATTTTGTCGCGAATGGTGATATATTTCGGCGGCAAAAACTTCGGTGATGAATGAGATGCGCGCGCTGATACCTGAGCTGAGCGTCGTGTGATTGGCTAGAGCTCTCCTGCCGAGCCAATCAACGACAGCTTGGTCATAATGGTAGATCACGTAAGCAAGTAAATAAAGTATTCCGTGTTCTATCGGTGTTTGTGTATCACAGAAGGAAAGAGTAAGTACTGTACTAGACTTGTTCGCTAACGGAGGAACGAAGAAAGGAACGGCTCAAGTGTAAGCGATGGTACGTTTAATTTCGAAGAGTTTTGTGCTTTTGTTTTTTGCATTCATGACGAGATTCAGTGTAAAGATTTATTTTCGCATGAATTGTTGCTTGCAGCTGCGGTGTTTCTGCCGTACAACACCCAAAATGTTGATATTCCTTCGATTTTGATGTACTTGTTTCAGAGTACAGTAATATAACTTGCTTCGTGATAGGATACATGAGAATTCAAAGAAAACGCTCATTTTTGGCTCTTTGTACTGACCAACGCGAATATTTATTCCGAGACACGTGTAAGTGTATAGTTTTGAAAATCTAAGCACCTGGTCCCGTTTGAAATTGATATGATAATCGGTTACCGGCCAGACTAAAATGCTTTTTTAGTTTCTCAAAGAGGTTACAGGAGCTTGTTCTCGAATTCGTGTTTCAATCACGCAACAATTGTTCAGAAGGGTTGGAGGGTCGTGTTTAAATTTTGAGTGATGTCATTGATTGCAATTCGAGCGTTTAATTTAACTGTTGAGTCAAGTTTCAAGTCATACTAATTTAGCTTCGCCGGCTTTGTTTCGTTCACTGACGGTTTTCAGTTGAAACTGGTTGCTATATTTGTCTTTAGTTTGCTTAAGTTTTTATGAATACTGTATTGCTAAAAAGGAGATATAAATATCAAAAGAAAGCGAATCTGTAACTATTCTTCAAGTTGCTTTGAAAGTTGTTTTTACCGAACTGGTCATTTTATTTGCCAATGATTTACATTGTAATACTCTGTATTTTATTTTTTAACACTTAAATCGCGAGCGGGGATGTCTGATGGGAAGTCTGTGACTTCTGATACCACTATCAATGGCTTCGACAAGATTATACGCGTGTTTTCAAAAAGTTGTGATAACATTTTCCGTAAATAGTAATTAACCATATTGATTCACTTCACACTTTAAGTCGTCATGATCGTAAAGTTTCAACGTAACTCCGCAGGAGGCTCGCGATCGGTGTATAAACGTTCTAGTTTAATGATTCAAAGTTTTATTTATACTGTATTAGTTGGCCCATTGACCATCAATATTCACAAACAGCCAAGTCATCATGATTGTGTGAAGCAGCAAACGCAATTTTTACTTAAAAACAAACCCGATTTCAGCAATGTTTACTTTATGAATATAATTAGACTGAAGTGTTTTGTTCGAAATCAAGAACCAATAAAACTTCGCAGAATTTGCATTCGTCATACTTTTTCGGTTGATTAAGAACTTTCGTCGCGTCTGGAGTGCTTGGTTAGTTTGTATACGCATTGGTTTATATTTAAGAGCGGGGGAGTTGTGCCGTTGAAGTAAACAGGCATTCAAACCAACAAACCGATCAAAATA
This sequence comes from Hydrozoanthus sils, assembly GCA_027575215.2. NCBI lineage: Eukaryota > Metazoa > Cnidaria > Anthozoa > Zoantharia > Hydrozoanthidae > Hydrozoanthus > Hydrozoanthus sils. The sequence continues at coordinate 12,793 of JAOBRD020361549.1, forward strand.
CAGATGAAAACAAGGTCAAACAAATGATAGATCGATGTGTTGTCGGTTTTGATTAATATGCTGGCCAGGAATGAGTTTTTTTAGAAAGCTAATTAGCCACAAATCGGTTTTAATTACCATTACCATAGGCAATGAGGTTTTAATTAAAGAGAATAAAAATAATATTTTCGCTAACCAATCTTTCTAAAAAAACTTAGCCCAGGCGTATAGTGTTGGAATCTGATAGAAAAATTGCAAATTTAAAACATAATTTATATTTGACTACTGATTTTTGTTAAATTTGTGCTTGGTCATTTCCGTTAGTCCTCAATTGGCCTTATCAAGGTTTCCAACGTAGACAAAAGAACTAGAAAAGAGAACGTTTGTGGAAAATCGATGTAAAATACCTTGAATAACTGGCACTCTAGTTTCAAAGCTGAAAATTGAAGTATTACAGGAGAGAATCTTAAAGCCGAAATTTGAGGCATGCAGCCGCATACGGACGTGTCTAGTCACAATTTGAGTTTACCACACAATTCTTTATTGGCTGTGACTATGTATGGTTTCACCGCTGCAAAAAGAATTACATAGAATTGTCTGGAAAAATTCAAACTACGAACTGATACTTTGTAGTGCAACTTTTCATGCCTCAAATGTTTGCAATCAATTCCTCTATCCAAACATTAAAATTTTCGTTTGCCGATTACTTCATATGAAAGTTAGTGTGACACTGGATTTCCAGACAAATGATTTCATTTCCAGCCAAATTGTCTACCCGCAAAATTGGCGTAGGAAACCGTGATAAGGCCCATTACTTAAGCAATTTGATTTGTTCAATTCCTCACCCCACCTCTTCCCGCTCCCAATCATGATCAACGATTTTTCACTGATACGACAGGCTCAACTTAAATACAATTCGCCCGACGAGTTTCTTGATTATGTGAAAAGGAAGAACCCTGGCGAGACGGAGTTCCACCAAGCTGCTCACGAGGTGATTCACTCCATTTGGGACTTCATTGTGCAGAATCCTCAGTACGTGAAGGGGAATATCCTCGAGCGTATCGTCGAGCCCGAGAGAGCGGTTACATTCCGTGTGGCCTGGAAAGACGATAAGCAGCATGTACAGGTGAACCGCGGTTACAGAATTGAGTTCAACTCCGCCATCGGCCCGTACAAGGGCGGCCTGAGGTTCCACCCGACCGTCAACCTCAGTATTTTAAAGTTCTTGGGCTTCGAGCAAGTTTTTAAGAACAGCTTGACCACACTTCCGATGGGAGGAGGCAAGGGGGGCTCCGACTTCGACCCTAAGGGCAAGTCTGACAGCGAAGTGATGAGTTTCTGTCAGTCATTTATGACAGAGCTACAGCGACACATTGGCCCTAACACCGATGTACCTGCAGGAGACATTGGAGTAGGAGGCCGAGAAATTGGTTACATGTTTGGTCAGTACAAGCGGCTTCGAAACGAGTTCACAGGCGTGTTAACTGGAAAAGGAATAGCATGGGGAGGAAGTTTGATCAGACCCGAGGCTACAGGGTATGGCTGCGTCTATTTTGTTGAACAAATGCTTGCCACCAAAGGTCTAAACATGAAAGATAAAGTTGTAACCGTTTCTGGATCTGGTAACGTTGCACAGTTCGCGGTGGAGAAGGTGATCGAGCTTGGTGGTAAAGTGGTGAGCTTGTCCGACTCAAACGGCACTGTTTATGACCCCGACGGTATCGACACAGACAAGCTGAAGTACGCCATGGAGCTGAAAAACGTTCAGCGAGGCCGCGTTCGTGAGTACGCCGAGAAGTACAAGGTCGCCTACCACGAGGGAAAGCGTCCTTGGTTTATAAAGTGCGACGTGGCTTTACCCTGCGCAACGCAGAACGAGCTCAACAAAGAAGATGCTGAGGTACTTGTGAAGAATGGCTGCCTGTGCGTTGCTGAGGGGGCTAACATGCCCACCACACCTGAGGCAATCCACGTGTTCCAGCAAAACAAGGTGCTCTATGCACCAGGGAAGGCGTCCAATGCAGGAGGCGTGGCCACTTCCGGTTTAGAGATGAGCCAGAACAGCTTACGTTTGGCCTGGAGTCGAGAGGAAGTCGATGAAAAGCTGAAAAATATCATGATAAACATCCACAAAGCCTGTCAGAAGTATGGGGCTGCCGCGGATGGCTATGTTGATTACGTTAAAGGAGCCAATATTGCTGGTTTCATCAAAGTGGCCTCCGCCATGATCGATCAAGGGGTTGTGTGAATCTTGCAGTTTAACGCGAACTGTCAACGAAAAAAGCCTATTTCCAATGTTAATGTTCTAATAAGTGTCGAAAACATTTTAGGTTTACACAATCAAATGGAGTTTAAATCGCATAACTGTAATAATTAATCTAACCAGTAACACTGGTACTCATGTCCTGAGCGTCTGCTCGAGCCGAACATATGATTTACTGATAAACTTCAGAAGTTAAAGGTGAATTTTGTTTTCAGGCAGTTCAAGAGCAGATTAAAAGACATGAAACAAGGGTAAAACTTCTTTGCTTTGTTAACTTCACGCACGAGCAAGGCCCCACGAGGGGAAGGGGGTAGGATGGGGTGATGCTTCCTCTCTTGGTACGATAGGATTACACATCGTGTTTATTTGAAGAGGGGGGGGGTTAAAATTGGCAATTTGGTATTTTTAGGAGTTATCAGAGAAAAATTAAGGTTATCTTTAAAAAAGGTCTTTTTGAGGTGCAAAACAAAGCGAGTATGTTTTTTTTATGCAGATTTTCCCGTCTTTTTTGAAAACTAAATGCTCTTCGGTCTTTTTTACGTTTTTATATTTTCTAGTGTGTTTTTTTACATATCCCGACGGGAATATGCATGCCTTTTTACCCCGAAGTACATTAGGAGCCCTCTATACCCAAGACACAGGCAGATGTCATTATTCGAAAATTTGCATGCAGTTATATATATGCAAAGCGCCGCGATAACAAGACATGCAGAGTTGCGAACGTGCTTGCCCGGAGGGGGAAGAATTAGTTGAGAGGAGAAATCCTCTTGTACAGTTTCTCTAAATGTGACGTTTCTTTAGTTGCGATTTTACAATTTAGAACACTTTGCCATAATATAATATTAATAGTGATGAGTTGTGAAGGCGAGTGCGTGTGCATGCTTGCATATATAAGCTAGATAATCTTTGAGAGGTTGACTTGTAACAAGAAAATTCCCTCCACAAAACGGATGAGAAAAGATAAGAAGAGTAGTTTCGTGCAATGTGTAAGTCTGTAACTCGCGCTCGGATCAAAAAATCACTCAACCTGAACTAGGGTTGAGGGGAGGGGGAGAAGTGCCGCTCTAGCCCCAAAACCCTGACCCTGTTTATGATTATAAGAAAGGTATGAAGCTTTGCACTTCGGCTTTTGCCGAACTCCACTCTGAATAGCAGTTGTGAGCGAGCTTTACCCGTTGTTTCCTGTCTGTAAGAAAGTTGGCAATCCAGTCTAGTACCCACAATGGCAAATCATACTCTTTAAGCTTGGCCAGGAGGATAGCGTGGTCGATGAGGTCGAAAGCTTTCTTGAAATCGAGTAACATCACGCGCACAGTTGATCCGTTTCCATCCATGCCCCTATACCAGCTGTGGAGCATGCTAACTAGAGCGTGCGCGGTACTGGAGTTTGGTATAATCCCATACTGGTTCACGTCGATTTTTGCCAGGACAGCGGTTTTAACAAGGCCATCAACGATGAAATGTTCTCCAACCTTAGAAGGAATCGGTGTTAAAGAAATTGGCCTCGGGTGTTTGTTCATATCCGTTACAGGTGACGTCTTTGGGAGAGGTATAATGTCAGAACTTGGAAGGCAACATTCCCGGAAAGAGGCACTCGAGATATCAGCCATCAGCCATTTAAACACCCATGGGGGGATTCCATCAGGCCCGGACGCTTTGTTCGTCTTAAGCGCCGATAGCTTCTTGAAAACTGAAAATTCAGATATAGGACGGGGAGATTCTTGTAAGTGTGCGTACAAGTGCTCGTGCAGATCCGGCCCCGTATAGCTTACATATGAGTACCCCCACCCCGGGAAACCTCCATCACTTACTTTGGCTTAAAAATAAACAAAAATTTAATGTCGAGTATATATACGAGTGCTTAGTAGCCATTTGTCGAATACAAGTACAAGTGCTTTCAATGTGCGGTTTTACATCGAGCACTGAACGCATAATATTTGCATGAATTACTACTGATCATTCGGGAGGTTCATATCCATATAAAGATCCGCGTTGAAGGTACAAACCAAAGGACTGAATGACCCTAGAACATGTACTGCTGAATGCGCAGTGCCACGAGGAGAATCGCTGTTTAACCCCGTAGGCTTGTTATCAAACAGTAACCTTATTCCCAGGGCGCCTTTCTTTCCGTTGGTGGGCGGGTCGGGAAATGAAACCTGCCCACAAACGGAAGGAAAGGCGCCCTGGAAACGAGGTTGGTCAAACGGGAATGGGGGGAGGGGGCGGGGGGTCGTTAAGGCTTGACAGTCGGCCCTTTCCCATTGACTCTTGCATATAGTTGTTTAGCCATCCTTACGCACGGTCGCTTCTCTCGCACTCGCACGACAATAACGGCAGAGTGCAGGCAGTATATGCAGAAGAATCTTGGTTCCTTGTCACACACTTTAATAGACTATGCAGGAGATGATGGCCGCCGTAGCTCCCTCCAGTGCTGTGCCCAAGAAAGGATATTTCCGGCGCCTCAATTCCGCATCAAACAACTCTGGGTATAGGAGATATTCAGCATATGTCGACAGAGCCTCGATGAATATAAATCCGAGTAATGATATTGCAATTTGGGCTGATGAAGAAAACTGCCAGCTCAATGACATTGTAATGTGGTCTACAAAAGGAATTGCCATACTACGCTCCTTGACTCATCCCAGAAATTCTCCAATAGGTTTTGAGACTGGGCTAGATATCCGCTTAATTTTTCCTTGTTATTTTGTAGTTGTTGATTTTATTTTTCGATACGTATAATTTGTTTTACTAAGTTTTCGAGTTTAATATAGTATTCACAGGGGTTGCTTAATTCAATGTATAAAACCTACCCATTTAAAGCGAGTAGGTTAAAAGCTTACCTTTGCTTGGCTCATTAGCTGTTTGAGAGTGAGACTGGAAACACTCTAACTGGGAAACTGAAGTTGATGAAACTTGATCATATTTGAATGTTTGAGGAAGTCTTGTAGTCTTCTCAACTTTGGCGGCAGGAACTTATCGAGCTTCTGGCATTCTAGTAGCTGCCTTTTCGCCTCTCTCTTGGCGCTCCATCAGCGTGAAAAGGATCTAAATTTTGTCAAAACTCTAGAAACTGAATGCAATCAAGCAATAAGAATGTTAATTTCCCGGGTGAACTTTTAATTCAGTCCCATGCATGTAGTTTGCACCTGCGACTCTCGACGTTAAAACCACTGTTTCCGAATCACAACTTTTGATTTTTTGTTTCTTCTAAAAACAATGACCAAAATTTGTACTCACTTAAAGTGCACTTCATCTATTTTGGGATGATATTAACGTTAAGGCTGCGTGGACCGGACGGATGACCAGGCAGTTGTGTCCGACCCATCCCTTTCCCCCTTTTCTCCTCCCATGCCCAGTCTACAGGCCTGCTGTTACTGATAACTGATAGCTTTATTTAACCATGGTAAGTCCTTCAGGAATATTTACAAATATACATTAAAATACAAGTTTTACTAAAATTATTTAAATCCTATCTCTAATTAAATAAAATTTTAAAAAATACAAAAACAACTTCTGCTTTACAAGGACGCCGTGAGAGAAACTTTTCACCCTTAAAATTCGTAGCAGCTTATTTTGGATTTAAAGTCATTTAGTGCTATTGCCTGTTTTAATTTGGAAGGTAAGCTATTCCACAAGTACCGCTTCGTAATGCTCTGTGCGAGGAGCGGCACTGTGAGCTTACCTTCCGTATCTCTGAGAGAATAAGAAAGCGTCTCAGATTGATTAACAAACTTCGCCCTTAAGTGATTTGGTGTTACGTTGTTTAACACTTTATAGTTTACATTAGCTAAATCTTTGTTCGTAATGCTCTGTGCGAGGAGCGGCACTGTGAGCTTACCTTCCGTATCTCTGAGAGAATAAGAAAGCGTCTCAGATTGATTAACAAACTTCGCCCTTAAGTGATTTGGTGTTACGTTGTTTAACAGTTTATACATTAAAATTGATTTTGACACTTTGTACTGATGGTCGAGTGTATTCCACTTTAGTTGTTTAAAGAGACCATATCAGCATTAGTGTCATAGTTCGAAAAGGTTATAATACGGGCTGCGCGGTTCTGAAGTTTCTGAAGTTTGTCGGAAAGGCCTTTATAATAGATTCCCCATACTGTACTACAATAATCAAAATGAGGCTGTACTAAAGCATTATAGATAGTGCTGGGGTTAGTGTTTCGAGGGGAACTAAATGTCTTACCCGTTTGATTGCATTTATCCCAGACGATATTTTTTGGAAATCAAATTAACATGATTTGTCCAGTTTAGTTTTTCATCAATAAGCACTCCCAGTCACTTTGAGACAAAGACCTGATGCACTGGTTTGCAATCAATGACCAAACTTGGTTTTTCTAGGAGATTGGATAGCTTTTGTCTTGTGCCAATTAGCAAAAACTCTGTCTTCGACATATTTAGTGTGAGTTTGTTGGCTGCAAGCCAATTATGAATCTTACTAAGTTCAGAGTTAACACGTTGATTTATCTTATAAATGTATGTCGCTACTAGCATATGTAATGCTAGGATCATCAGCATATATTCTTGGCTGGGAAAATGACAAACAGTGTATGGGGAGACTGTTTATGTAGACCAAGAACAGCAAAGGACCCAGGATGGCGCTATGCCGGTACACCACTTCTTATAGGTGTTTCTGACGGTTTGCAGCCGTTAACTATGCAAACTTGTTTACGTCATTTAAAGGAGCAATGTCCTGACTCATGAGACTAGGTTCTAGTGAGACATAACTTGATTTCGAGTTGGCCTAACCCGAAATCAAGTTTATGTCGTAGAGTGGTAAATCGGACAGTATCTTATCCATCCTGAAGTTGTATTTGTTATTATTGACCTGAACAACCACATTTCACCTCTTCGCTATCATTTCTGTCAATATTTCTTTTATTTTTTTTCTAAACGTTTAAAATGACTTCGAGATCCCCCTGCTTCTATCTCGGCCAATGGACTTCGTAGCTCAGGAGTCACCTACAGAAGAAAACAAAAAGCATACAGGTCACTTTCTGAATTATGATAAATAGTAGCGAAATATCACGATCATTGAATCCGTGGTCTAAACGAAAGAATTATGAACAAACAACCGAGTTCACGCGCCATATAAACTACAAAAGCTAATTCAATCGATACTTGAGAAACTGATTGTAGAACTTACCTCTTCCGATAACCTTTGGAGTCAACTACAGAAGAAAACAAAAAGCATACAGGTCACTTTCTGAATTATAGTAAATAGTAGCGAAATATCACGAATATTGAATCCATGGTCTGAACGGAAGAATTAATATGAACAAACAATTG
>JAOBRD020361653.1:0-20327 GCA_027575215.2 Hydrozoanthus sils
CAAGGTCTTAATTACTTCCGTTTAGATGATTTGTTTCTCGAAGTAGGTTCAAACTATCCGAAGAAAATCTCAAAGGAGTGGATGGGTTGTTTCTCAGAAGGGAACATTGACCCTTAGACATTAATTCCCTGTGGATACTAATAAGAATCTACGATAATCTTAACATAGACCTCGGATCAATTACCTATAATGCATTTGTGCTCTCGGTATTTTTTACGTTTTGAACACCGTAATATTGAAGAAGTTAAAAAATCATTTTTTGATGATATTTATAATAGTGAAAAAGGCTGCTAAGCGAGTAACATCTAAAAAGCAACTTTTCAGCAAATTTTTTGACAACATTTTTAAAGTAAGTGAAGGTACACAAAGCATTATGGTAGTGGATCCAAATCTTCAAATCTGAAAATGTATTAAAGACACAAACGGTGATATAATTTATATCTGGTACATAAAATATCTTGAAGAAACAACGTAGAGCTAGCTATGGATGGATTCAAGCCGTGTAATTTGCTTGTTATCTTTATGACCTTACTTATGAACATTTTATAAAATATTTATATTGTATTTTCTATGTACATTTTATTGAATTGACAAACTTTTTTTTCAAAGCTATTTAAATTAATTATATTCAGATATTTATTTGAAGAAATTGAATTAAAATCTAAAGAAACAATTGAAGAATATTTATAAAGAATTAAGAAAGACTTTTATATTTCAAATTCTTTTATGACCTGTATTTAACGTTGTTTAGTTATTGCACAACACCTGAAAAAATTTTGAGAGATATGGTTAATTATAATTATAAAGCATTTTAATATATTTGTTAAACTTTTGTTTGGGACCAAAACGTTTGTTAAACTAAAGATATTTCCGATAGATTATTGAGTTTACTAGACTTAGCATGCACACAAACTGTTCCTTTTTGTTCTAACTTTTTTATTCTTTAGGAATTTAAAGGTTTACAAAATTGGGTAGAAGTCATATGAACAAAATTGTTGTAAAAACAAGTGAGTTTGCTTTATATGAGTGAAAGGCATCGTTTTTATCTTTTGAAGTTTGTAAAACAAATATAAATAAATAAAGTTACCTTGGCAGCTATGAATAATGTGTGTTTTAACTAGTATCTTTATCAAACAAATCGTTCACTGACTTGAGGGTTCTTTTACTATGTATTCAATCTTACTTCTAAAAGATCTAGGTTTCAAAAGCATCACACAAAGGGAATATTTCTCCACAAATATAATTTTTATGTTTGTCACGCCTTTGGGCTACCTGTGCCCCAATCCATAATATGTTAACAGCACGGGGTGTTCACGTACCTGTGGTGCTTTAGGGATTTTACGTCACGTCACCTTGCAAGTCCAGAGGTCACTTCACTCGCTAAGCCAGAACTTACATCGTGGCAATTTCCCTCCACCACCCCAGTTACCTGTCCACTCCAAGAATATTGTCATAAGTTATTGCCTTCGTTATGTGGCGGTTACTTTGCCCTCACCTTCACTGGGCAGTGTTATACTTGTAAACATTTTGTGTCATATTGTAATTAAAATCGGCAGTAGGTCACAGCCTACAGCCATTTTACAGCAAAACACGTCTGGTTTATTGTGTCTCTGCCCAGTAAACGGAGCAAGAAAAATGCAGCGGGAGAATGTTTTTATATAAAGTCGAGATTAAGTGATTAAACATAAACTCTTTATTTTCAATAATGCGGCCGCCATGTTTGATTTATAACGTCATGACATCATCATCATCACAATATCATAACATCATCATCAACAGCCCTAATTTGGCTTAAATTCATCCAAAGGTAATGATCTAGCAGCAGATTTAAAAACTTGCAAATTTACCTGTCACGCTTGTGACGTCATCAGTTAAAAATAGTAAGTGTTAATATCTCGAGAGCCATAAAAGATTTTAACAAAAATTTTTCACCGCTGTTCCTCATTTAGCGAGGTCTAGGTCGAGCGAGTGATTTTAAGTCTTCTTTCAACTGAAAAACCCTCGATGAATTTTGTTCACTAAAGATAATGTTCTACAACCAAAACCGTAGCAGACCAAGGTCTAATGGTTTTTATGCATGATGACGTTACAAGTGTATCAAATTGAGGCTTGTGGGCAAAATGAAATGTGAGATCGTGGGATATTTGGATCTGTTTTAACCATTTTTATATACTGTTGAGCCAATCGTTATGCCTATTCACTGGAATGTTCGTTACGATGCACGTAGCAGCCAAGTATCACCACCGAGCCTTGTTTAAGTGCAGGCGGCAAACACTATTGTGACGTCATCATGCATAAAGTCTATTCAAACAGCATTAACAATGAGAACACCTCATATGAATGAAGGTACGTTCATAATAAAGTTTCGCAAACCAACAGAATGCTTGTTATATTCTCAAATTAAGTTGTTTTCAGCTATCAGTTTTTTAAGTACTTTATGGAAAGAAACAAAACCAAAAGTAAATTAAGAAAAATTTAACAAAGACAGATATGAGATAAAACACAAGAATTAGGTCCACAGGGAACATAATCTCGGCATAATTTTTCTCGTGCCAAAAAAATGCAGTACATTTTGGCAACCACTCTATCTTTTCTCTTTTGCATAATAAAAATCTTGAAAAGAAACAGCTGCAGTTACAGGCGTTTTCTAGGCATTTTACGATTCTCAATTGTACCTGATGAAGATTGGTATGGCAAGTCGAAATATTGTACAAAATATAATTCAAAAAAGTCGTATTGGCCTTGCTTTCTAATTCGTATATTTCAATTTGTCCAAGCCAATTTGATCATCTAGTGATCCGACGATAGCAGAAACTTCGTAAACGGTTATCTGCAGTTTATTTTACATTTTCCGATACTCTATTACTCTTTTGTTTTTCTAAATTTTGCATTTAGCTTTAATTTTTGGAGTGCCTTCGTTTAGTAAAACATACTGACGCCACTCGCAGATTACATCCATTTCTATTATTAAGGAATTTGAGATGCGAGGAAGACAACACTGACAACCACGCGCGGCTTACAAAATATCCACACTTCTTGTTTGCCTTTTTCGATCACGTAAGGTTAGTCTGATTTATCTTTCGTCTGAGCTCAGTTTTGTGAAGAGCAAAAGATTGAGGTGTTTTTTCAAAGATCAATGAAAAATGTCAACTCTTGATGATTACATTAGCAGTGAACGAGAGGAGGTCTGGCACTACAACCAAGTTACGTCACAAATCAAAATGGCGGCGCCGGGAAATTCAAACCGTAAAGCTGATCAAAATAAATTGCTTGACGTTAGTTACATGCATATAATCTTCAAATTTGAGCTGTTGATATGGACATGGACTTAATAGAAATTTAATTTGAGACCAAGAATGCTATACCGAGGAGGATTCCTTTGATGGACTCCACCCAAACAACTATACAGTCCTGGCTCATAAAACCAGTTCCCATTCCCCCCCTCGTTTTCGTTTCGGGGAAATTTACTAACTGTTTGTTGCTATCAGTTATAAAAATTTATTACTGCTATTTTTGTTATTACGTAGTTTGTGAAATGAACATAGAACCCTGATTGAGTTGATAACCTCTTGTTGAAGGAATGCCGACAAGTCCATAAACATATAAGATTAAAATACAATTGGAACAAAGCACGCCTCAGCGCTTTTTTATCTAATAGGCAGTCAACCTTATACATTGATAGTGTTTTATCAGTGTTTTGTTATTTTTGTGTATTTTGTCGCAGATTTTAACAAGTTTGAATACTTATTTAAGTCATAAGATGAACTTTTTGTTGAAATGATAGCAGGGCCAGGGAAGAAGTCAGAGCGCAATCCTTTGATGTCCCCAATGAAATTAAAACCTCTTTATGCGGCCGGATATAGAAAGATGCGCAATCTAAAATTTGAAAAAGAAACAGCTCGCTCATTCATTCTCGATTTCTATTTATGATTTTTGTTCCCAAATAATGGAAAGAAGTATCAAATTCCACGCAAATGGTTAAACAGCGATTCCTCCTTTTGAAAAACCTACATGTCTGTGAAGACAAACATTTACAACACGTGTCCTACTGTGTGTTTATTATAGTATCTTAAGAAAATAGATAGAGGAGTATTTATTTTCTAATGATGACCTTGGTTACAAGAATTTTCTTAGTGAACGAAGAGGCATGGCCTCAACTTTACTCTAAAAGCGACTATAATCGCTGTTTAACACCGCGGAAATACGGGAGCGATACTGTTAGATGTCATGCAAATATCCGTGATGAGCATACATCCGTTCACAACATCGAGGCAACAACAAGTTTGAAATCTACGTAGTTAGAAAAACGGCACCAAGCAGACTTTTTCTGTGTCCATGTAGTTTTGAGAATTCAGCTCAATCGTTATTGCTCCAGAGTAAACATAGATGAAGGTATCTTTTCACTGACTTGGTATTTTTTGTTCTTCAAACAATCCATAACAAGCGCAAGCGCTTGTTTGTTTTGCAGTGTTATTCGTGATTAACACATAAACTATATTCTTATTTGAACGTAGGACAATATACTTAGGCATTGAGTGACGCAAGCTAGAGTTTTATAATAACAAACAATTTTTGCATGTTTTGTAATGTATTTCGTGATCATCGCCTATCGCTTTTTGTTCGGCTAAACGTAGCTCAATATACTCAAATCTTGAGTATTGTATGAAATAAAATAAATGTGTTCCTTTGATAATAACTTTGAACTTTTATGGCTACTTAGCTTCTTTTTACCAAGGTTGAAAGCTGTTTGCATTTTCAGTCAAGTTTTTCGAAAGGGAAAGTCATACCATAACTGATTCAATTTATCGAACTGGTTCTGTATATATAAATTTTATCACTAGGTGATGTTTAGTTGTCAGTCGAGTTATTCTTAAACCGTATATAAACGTTTGATTTTTCGACGTCACAAGTGTGTCTTACTATGACAATAAACAGATCGACTCGACAAATTGTGTTTTTCTCAGTTTTGAGTGACCGCAAATAAAAACAAAACATTGTGCAATCTCTAGGTATGTTTCTAGAAAACTCTTCACTTTCTGCAGCATTTATTTTCAACAGAGAAAATATAGTATTCAAGAAAAACTTGAGGTGTCTTTGTAAAAACCTCAAAACTGACACACGTGTAACTTCACGAATTCACACCATTTACGCTTTAAGAATACCTCGACTGACAACTAAATACACCTTAGTGATAAAATTTATACCACAGAAACCAATTCAACAAATTGAATCAGTTCAGCAAGCGAATTCATTTAAAATAATAAAATCACGATGTCATTTTGGAACGGAGTTCGCCCTTTTTACATTCGTTACACAGATATCTAAATGCACTAAAACCACTTTTTGACAGATCTTGAAATATCATCATGATCGATCATTAGACATATTGCCTATCGATAAAAAATTATTAAAAGCCATTTAAAAAACTGATATTAGTTGGCGGTCCTTTTTTGTTTTGAAAAATATCAAAAATTAACTTTCTGATACCCCTTTTCGGTTTCTGTTTTGAAACTTTAGAGTTGGAAAATTGGCAGACAAACAATCAGTTTGTGTGTTCACGGGAGCCAGGTGTTTACAACACTACTGCACTAGACTTATTGGTCTTCATTTTGACACGCTGTATTAGTGAAGCAACCGTGAGTTTAATTTGTTGACAAACTCTTTGTGAGACACGATAGAAATGGCAATATCTGTTGTTATATTATCCGCTTCACTGCGATATACGTCTTAATGTATCGGTATTGCAGAACGAAATAACCAAGTCTGTTTTTGTTATACTCAGGCCATAATCTCTTTTGGCTCTTTTCACGCAAATAAAGACTGAAACGCCAACATATTTCAAAATCAGTCTTAACTTTTAAAACATTACTTCATACTCTTGATCGATAACCTTAAGTTATAGTCTCCGTGGATCTTTCAAACTTGCTTGTATTAGGGTAAAAACGTAACGTGAGATTGAGCCGGAGAAATTAAAGAAAATTAATCACATAAGATCCAGGGGTATGTAGGGATAGCTGATTAATCCATTGCAATGACTTCTGAAGAACCCGCTGAATGAGTCATGATATCCGATAATTTTCCCAATCTCCAAAACTCCAATGTTTTAAAGGAGAAAGAAACAATACTAACTTACACAAATATCGTTGTAATGCGCTGAAAAACTTAACAGTGGACTGAAAACAGAAGGTACCTAAAAAACACCAAAAGCATATTAATTTCTGAAAATGGCATCTATACAATATGCATGGCAAAAACGTTGAAGTTCAAAACTCTTCATATCAAAAATTTAAGCTATTGAATATTAAGTGATCGTCGCAATTTCCTGATTCTTAGTAATCGACTGTTTTAGATAGTCGTCAGCTTTCAATCAACCCCCTCAGTATTAAGAAACTCATAGAACAAGATCATTTCATAAACAGGTCAAAGGTTGAAAAGCTTTCCTAACCAGTGCAATAAATTTGAAGTTTGCTTCTATCGACGTTGTCATTCACAAGAAATTTCTGCTATCCATAGGTTGTTTGAGCGCCTCGAAAGTTTTATGGTCTCTTTGTCTGTCTATCTATTTGGCTCTCTATCTTTTTGTCTGTTTATCTCTATTTCCATCTCCACGCACACAAACAAAATCCAGGCGGAATTGAAAAAGAAAGAAAATTCGAGTAATAAAGCTGGCACCGAATTTCAAAACATGTCAGTTCAAGTTCTCAGAAAAGATCTTCTACATACAATGGTGTTAGGATATAAAAATCCCACAGCTTCGAGTTCCCTATAGGCCTAACTCAGTACAGATGGATTCGCAATATAAAAAATATATATAATTAAAAACAGAGATCTTTGCACAGAGAAAAGACCCCATACGAGTGTAACAAGAGACTATAACTTGACAGCTAAAGAATGCAGGGTATCTGGAGCTCGAGAAATAACTTCGGCAATACAACTTAAATTGGTGAATTGAAACGCTAGCTCGATTGCCTAACCATTCTAAATAAGTAAAAGGTTCATAGATTGATTTTCAGTAGCTCTTGCTGTTAGTGGAAAGCTGAATAAAAGTTTCCAACGTTCCCAAAGTCTTTTGAACTGTGTCTTCTATTCTTCATCAATGGCCAATATTATTATCAATGGGAGCTTATTGCCCTTGAAAGCAAGTGAGTCGGTAAATCCAGAAGGCAAAAGGTAAGCTGACAAGCAAGCTATCTACCAAACGACCCTCAAGAACGAGATAAACAAAGTACTGGTTAAAAAGCAAGTGAGCTCTTCCTTTAATAGCTAACTTAATTGATACACATACCACAGGGAGCAATTGGTTTACTGACAAAACAGACACACTTCTCAAGCAGCTGTAACATTCGTTTAGACAACTGATTCGCAAATGTTTCTTAATTCTTAGTCTTACTCGACATGCAGTCCAACATTGCATGGAAGTCCATCAAAGCATAGTCAATATAGGGACTGGTTTGAAACAACTGTAGTAGGTATTTGTTTGTTGTTGTCGTTTGTTTACTATAGTGTTGAAGGTACACAAAATACAAATAAAAGGTTTTAAAATGCAAACTAACAAGTAGCCAGTCAAAAGGTTCTCACTAACACCTACATCAAGGAATGTGCACCCTTACGGAACGTTCAACCTACAACAAAGCATCTTTGCACATTCTTTGTAATTTTCGTTTGAAGTATGCCGGCTTTCATACCAGTCGGCTATACTAACTATGATCAAAGTGCCTGTAATGCTTAGTTCCTAGCTAGAAAAGCCTGATACGATTTTTCAAGTGTGAAATATAACAATCTCAATATATCCCAATTTTTCAGTGCTTATGAGAAGCGGAATGGATTGTCAGAAGGAGTAAGGAATGAAAAGTATGCAGGTGTAACTTTAATTTGTGATAATTATCTCTTCAACGCGTACAGATTCTCCGGATCAGTAATATAAGTTCCCACCTTATAAAGGATATTTGTTTCCCTGATAGAAGTTAAGAAAACAATACTGGGTTAACACACTTTTCTCGAATGACTCGTATGGTTCTTTTTTTGTTTCTTGTAAACATATCAAAGCAAAGAATGCGGCACACCCGTAATACCTCCAACAGTGTATTCGGGTTTACTATATTGCTCTCAGCAGAAACGCTTTTAAAACCTATAAACTATACGTTATTTAGTGCCGTGACGTCAAATATTACAGAGAATGGACGCCTATAAAGATTGGAGTCAGTCGATACTCAACAGACTCCCTTAAAGTTGAAATCAAAACTGTAGACTTTGGCAAAAGCAAATTGAGGAAACCAGAGATGATCATCCATTTCAATTTTTTGTTTTTCTTAACGTTTATTTTAGGAACGATTTATCTCGATGTGAATGGTGGTCCAGTTCCTGCCAAGAAACAAGCCAAGATTGTGGTAAGCTAACCGCTTATATCATTCTTTTTCGCTGTCTGTCTGAGGTCTTTATATTAGTTCCACTTAAGGTAGCTTTGAAGTTTCTTCTGATTTTTTTTCAGATTTGTTAAATTCTAGTTAGAAGTAAACAAAGCACCATCTTAACTAACAATTTTCAAGCCTATCGCCTCATTCAGCAGGTGCCTGTCTCTAGATTTCTTACTGTTTGCTTTTAATTTTGATTTATCTTAATTGGGTACATAAATCAGTCGAAGGTTAACTCCTAATGTGAGCTGCAGGGAACCATTTATAAAAGTCAGATAATTTGTTTTGCTCGAGGACGTTTGGTTAATACGCTGCATTCCTGAAATTTTAGGACCAAAGTTCAATCTTCAGTTATTAACTTAAACTACTGTGTTTTGAAGTACAACAAGAGAGAGTTAAGGGAACTTAATGACGTTTATAAAGGATGGTCTTAAATTATGTCTTACTCAAATCACTCCATAAGTAATAATACAAACAGTTTTTTTTTTTTTTAAATGTTTATTTTAGTACTGATGCACCTATAGATTCTTGTTTCTCATAGACATACCGTAAATCCTCGATCAAGCGATTTCACCGAGGATTTGGCGCAGCGCTTATTCGGGGTGTGGCGTTTCTTTAAAACAAGTGTATCAAAGTATTACGTTAAATACGAGGTTCCAGTATAAAAGGGCTGAGCCCAGGGGTTTCACACGTTCAGCTGCCAATCATCCGTCATCCAGTTAAAACATCTACAAAGGTCTCTGCTCTCTGCCAGCTGTGGCGCGCTTTTTGAATCGCTAGTTTATCACTTTGCAAGTTTTATTTGAACTAAGATTAGTTTCACTATGACAAAAAAAGTCAAAGATATAATGTTTGAAAATTCTCTTCATTCAAGACTTTTCTCGCGACATTTTAGGAATTTCGACCTTGGCCATGTTGCTGGATTTTTCTTTGTGGAAATGTTTACTTCGATTCGCCGACGTTTCTCGGCTAGCTTCCAAATACAACCCTTTATCTTTCAAAAATTCTTTCACTCCAGAAAGACTATTTTTTTCTTGGAGATGGGATAGCTCCAAGATGCGAAAATCAGTCACGGCCTCAACAGCAAAGCGTGAAACAAAGTTTACATGAGCGCAGTTGCACACATGATCACTGCTGCCATGTCATCAACTTTTCTCTTTTTGTAAAATGCTTGGATTGAACACAAGATAAAACTACACATTTGAACCAGCACAGTAACCCTTTGTTTGGCTTTTTACCAGTTGCTTTGCTCTTCTTGTACTGTATTGTAAATCCCCTCCAAACATGTAATTATTGTATTATTTCAAAATAAAGCAAACAATCTATAGTTGTTTAGAGCTCATACAGGCTTCTGAGCCTTGCCACGACGGCATTCGGCGCTAAAGTCTGATTTTATTTTATTCGTGTTACATTACTATGAACTTTTGTTCCTAAAGCGAAACTTCACAGAATAAAACAACAACAAAACACGGGCCTAGATCGACGTTGTTTGTCTATGGTCTCGCGAAGCACGCGGGAATTTCGAATCGCTCTGGCGATAAATTTGATTTTATTCTAAGTTTTATCAGCAGCTCTTCACGAGGTACAAAGGTATTATGCCAATGACTTTATTTACTATTAAAAATGAAATTGTATTACGATTATGTTAAAAATTTCTTCGAATTGTTAAAAGTGGGTCGTTTCTTTTATTAATGGCCGCCATTACATTTCAAAACTTATTTAAACTTCATGAAAAGGGGGCGGGCCTAACCCTTTTATACTGGAACCTCGTGTTTAAGAGAATGAAGTGAGTTACGTACTAGAGGTGTACAAAAGCTCATCATTTAACCAGTTTTCAAATAAAGGATAAACAAAACACAAAGCAGCAAAAATTTTTCAGATTTCGCGTGAACATTTGGTATTGTACAATCATTACCAAACGTAAAGATCAAACGTGGTTTCTTCCGGTTTGCGGTACTCAATGTTCAGAGGTCAGAACAGTCTTTCGATGTCAATGTTATCTTCACCTTCGTGGCGCGGCGCCTTTTCGAGGTCCTGCGCTTATTAACTTGGTCGACTTAGGTTCGGCGCTTATTAACTTGGTCGGCCTATAGGTGCGGCGCTTATTAACTTGGTCGGCTTAGGTGCGGCGCTTATTAACTTGGTCGGCCTAGGTGCAGCGCTTATTAACTTGGTCGGCCTAGTTGCACACTTATTAACTTGGTAGGCCTAGGTGCAGCGCTTATTAACTTGGTCGGCCTAGTTGCAGCGCTTATTAACTTGGTCGGCCTAGTTGCAGCGCTTATTAACTTGGTCGGCCTAGTTGCAGCGCTTATTACCTTGGTCGGCCTAGGTGCAGCGCTTATTACCTTGGTCGGCCCAGGTGCAGCGCTTATTAACTTTGTCAGCCTAGGTGCGGCGCTTATTAACTTGGTCGGCCTAGGTGCAGCGCTTCAGTAACTTGGTCAGCCTAGTTGCAGCGCTTAATAACTTGGTCGGCCTAGGTGCAGCGCTTAATAACTTGGTCGGCCTAGTTGCAGCGCTTAATAACTTGGTCGGCCTAGTTCCAGCGCTTAATAACTTGGTCGGCCTAGGTGCAGCGCTTATTAACTTGGTCGGCCTAGTTATAATCTATAAGTTATAATCTTTTTCGTTTAACAAATATATTTGCTTTTAGGAATACCTTACCAAATACGGGTATCTTGCTCTCTATGACCCAAAACTGGGGAATTCAAGGACTGATAAACAGCTAAAAGAAGCCGTGAAGCTCTTCCAAAGAGTTGCCGGTATTCCTGAGACAGGAGATTTAACAGACAGACGAACATGGCATATGGTTCAACGAGCTCGTTGCGGGATGAGTGACTTTACACCATCAAAAATCCAGGCAAGGAGATATAAAAGATATGTGCTTCAAGGGACAAAATGGAACAAGAAGGTAATCAAAAGCTCTAAACTATCATAAATAGTTAACCAGGAAGCACTGTTTTTTTTGTTGATTTTCGCAGAAACAGATGTGTAGCCATTAACGGGAGTTATACCAATACCAAGTTCTTCTTGACGTGGCAAAGCAAAGTTTTCGTCCAACTACAAGCTGCTCTCGACCGAAAGGCGAAAACACAACACGTACACAATATTTTAGCATGAGTTGTGATGAAACAGCATTGGTTAATTTGGCGTCAAGGTCGAAAGTGACATGACTTAGGAAACGGACAGGAGAAATGTTTTGATAACCCAATGTCACTGTTTGCATGAGACAAGAAGGTCGACCAAAGAACACCATAGTTACTGCGGGAAGGCTTTGTGCTTTTGTTTGCGTACTATTGGTTAAAAAAAAGTAGCTTTACAGAAATGTTCCAGTTTACGATTAAAAATTAATGTTTGAAAAAAGTGAATAATCAGAAAACATAAGGGGTTCTAATATGGATATTTTTTGTGCTACAAAGTTGGTTAAACAACAGTGCCTTCAATTTATCGCTGTTCTTTTGTAACCCAACGAAATAAAGGCTTGAAAAAGTTAAAGCAGGTAACAAATTATTGAACCATTGACAATCAAGCCAGATTCGATGTAAGTTCGATATTGTAGCAAGCTAAATTCTTCGTTTTAAGGTTTCCAATGTATTGGATCAAATTCTAAAATACCCAGTTAAAAACTTAAGTTTTTCCTTTCAGGACCTGACATATAAGATCGTGAACTACACTCCAGACCTTCCCAAAAATGAAACACTTGACACTATCGTGGCTGCCTTCAACGTCTGGTCCAAAGTAGTACCGCTGACCTTCACTGAATCAGATGACGATAACGCTGATATCAAAATCAAATTCATCTCTGGTTCCCATGACGACGGCTATTCTTTTGATGGTAAAGGTGGAACCCTGGCTCACGCTTTCTACCCCCATCATAACAAAGGTCTCTCCGGCGATGCCCATTTTGACGAAGATGAAACATTCACTCTTCGCACCGACTCTGGAATAAACCTGTACTGGGTAGCAGTGCACGAGTTTGGTCACAGCCTCGGTTTGGGTCACTCGTTCACCAATGAGGCCCTTATGTACCCGTTCTACAGAGGATACGTTCAAAACTTAAAGCTACATGATGATGATATCAGGGGAGTTCAGGCTATTTATGGTAAACCTGAGCTCAAACCGACGACTATTCAGCCAAAGACGTCTCCACGACCGTCCACACAAACACCACAAGTTCCTAAGGCGTGTGAAACATCAGTTGACGTCATGGTGCATGGAGGGGATGGTTATACATACGCGTTCAAGGGAGATTATTTCTGGCCCATTTCTGACCAGGGTGAATGGACAGGAGCTCTGAAGATCAGCACTTTCTGGACTGGTTTACCAGGAAATCTTGATGCAGCTTTCACTCGCTCTGACAAGACAACGCTCTTCTTCAAAGGATCGAGGTAATTAACACTTCTCAAAATACAATTTCCAATTTGCTTTTCCCATACCAGAATGTTTAAATTTTTATACAGAGAATAAATCAACCTTGGTACAACATAATTTAGAAACAAAAAGCATCGAAACTCTTTTTCAAAGCAATGTTTCTTTCGTGCTGTATGAAGTTATGGTCCACATTTAAAGTTTAGCCAATCAAATCAATGGTTTTACAAGATTGCAAGTAGCACCTTTCTGCGTTCCACTGCCGTTGACTTGCCTAGTTTTTACTCGGATCGTTACTTAATTTACTCGATCTTCTAATATACTGGAACGAGTTATTTCATTCATTACATACATGTTTGCAGGTACTGGGTATTTAATGGACGGTCAAATGTCAAGGGACCTCTCGAAATTACCAACAAAGATCTTAACCTACCACGTGAGCTGGAAAACATGAACGCGTCCTTTATGTGGGAAGCAAACGGCAAAACTTATTTCTTCAAGGGAGAAAAACACTGGCGTTACAACGATGAAAAGAAACGAATCGATGATGGCTACCCAAAGCTTACCCGAGATGCTTGGAGAGGGTTACCTAGCAACCTTGACGCCGCTATGCAGTGGAAAGACGGAAAGAGCTATTTCTTTAAGAACCTAGATTACTATCGGTTCGATGATTTCTCTCTTGAAATAAGTTCTGGGTACCCCAAAAAAATTTCCAGGCAATGGATGGGTTGTTTTTCGTCAGGTAACATCACGCCTTAACAGTAAGGTTTTACATTTAGTTTGCCCACCATTTCTCCATCCCTCACTCGAGCCATCTTTCTTAAGAAGAGATTCTCAAATAATGTCTACACATAGGGAGAGAGAGTTTGATTAGACGCAAAATCATACTCGATTACTCTTTTGATACAATGTTTAACCAAAATACCGACGCTTTCACATTTCTGCAATCAAAAATAAATGTCTTCTCGTTTTGGTGCAGCATTTCCTAAAGCCGTGGCTACACGGTGCAACATTACATGCATGAAATAATGCGGAGACATACCTCGGAAAAAATCCGAGTTTCTGATGGGAATCGAACCCCAAACCTTCCGTATACTAGTCGGATGCTCTACTACTGAGCTATGGGAACTCATATGGCGAGCAATGACATTGATTGGGTTATGACTGATTCTTTTAGCTTTGTCAATAGGATAGATTTTGTAACGATGAAATGAGACTGTAAAACGAAGCCAAAAAGCCCGAAAACCAAAACTCACAGTATAGCAACGATGTTTCATAATCATATTATGTACATATATATATATATATATTTTAATTTATATAAATGGCTTTTATACTAAACTGAGATTTTTTTGGACGTTTAGAATAAATAAAGCATATGATAAGGCAATTTGATTACGAATGTAAAACTTCAGAAACTGATTTGATATGTAATTTACTTGAAATAATCAGTGCTATATAAGAGAATCATAATTCGTTTAAAAAACTGAAATTACTTATAACACACACATTCATTCAGTTCTGAAAATGAGATCTGTGTGTCGAATGGAATCGCATCCCAACCTTTGTCTACCCAAGCTACAGTAAAATCCAGTGTGTAAGAACCTATATTTGAAGTTAGCAAAGTAGGTTCTTAATTTGGTTCTAAATTTCTATGGAGACACGGGTTGTTGATTACCATAAAAAATAAAATTTCGTCTTCACTATGCGAATTTTATTTCATCGATATTGCCGAAAGCCCAACAAAACTTACTAAACAATGAATGTGAAATGTACCTCTTTAACAAGAACACATTCTTAGCTTAAGGTTATCTCCAGATTTGCATTGCGCATCTTTACCGCGCATATTAGAAATTTTAAATTGTTTACACATTTTTGTCATATTCTAGTGAATGTTGAGCTCTCGAAGACATATCAGATAAAACAATACAAACTAATAGTTTTCTTCAGAATATAAGGGGTTTTTTTGCTTAACTCGTTCCAGTCTCCCCTCGAAAATAGGAAAAACAGCTCATGTTTCTCCTAAACAAGCATGGTTACCCCTCATTTTTCTTTCGTCAATAAACCAAATTTTAACAGGACTCTTTGAAGAGAAAAATAGAGAAAATTTCAATTGCGCCAGAAAAATATGAAAAACATAGACGAGAGTACACTTTTTCTTAAGGTAGCAACAACAAAAGCGCATGAAAATTCCTCCTTATCAAAATGATTTTCCTGAACTCTTTTTGTTGTCCTCCTTTACTTCTCTTATGCTCCTCGATGTTATCTTAGTTGGCCACATGAGGAAACTATAGTTTTTACTTTGTGTCACTCATATCTCAAAAGTTAACATTGGCATACCCTTTTTGGACCAGGAACTGGTCTCCAGACGCTGCTGTTGTTGTTTACTGGTTTAGGGGCGACGTTTCTTGAAAGGCTCCGTCAGTTTGCAGCATATCGCAATAAAACTTCCCACAACGACCCAACGACCTTTGAATTAAAACCGAAAAAACGAGCGTTTAAATATCCGCTATTTCTTTTTTTGTTTAAAAACCCCTGCAGTTTCGCTACTCACTGTCTATACGGCGCGCAATAGAGAGTGAGTAGATTAGCCAGTAAGATTGCAGTATTGGTGAAAGCATGCTGGTTGGTTTCTACTAAAGAGCACTAGTATCATTATGTTATTGTGTAGTTCCAGACCCCCCCCTTGGAGTTTCCACTCCAGAGGGTATTTTGGAGCCCCCACTCCCCCCCTGGAATTTCCAAATTTTTAAAAGGTTGTTTTTGTTCCCCTACACCATGTTTTATAAGAAAGTGTTTCTCTTTGAAGCATAATCCTAGTGCCAAGTTAAGCAGACTACTTATCTAACTTCTATTGAATCACATTTCATTGTATATTTTTATAATAATTGCAAAAAAATAACAGCAAAATGATAGGCTGTCCTCATGAAAAGAAACGAAACGTCAACGATTATCATTCACAAGCACCTAAAGTTAGCTTCTTTAAATGAAATTGAAGTTGTTTTTATACTGTTAACCGTCTTTGAGAAGAACCCAATTTCACAACGCAAAAGTAATACCCGAAAGCGAGTTCTAAGTACATGTTCACGCATGCTCCTCAAAAATAAATCATTATCCCGATATGTGCGCTCAGAAATGTCCTACTAAAATATAGTTGAGTTCATCGATTTGTTGATTTATGAAATTGTAAACGCGATATTGGTAGGTTTCCCTCAGACAGTGCTCTTGGACCCTCTAGAAATATATTACACTTCTCACCCCCAACACCCCTTGGAAATTTGCACCTCTAGACCCCCCACCCCCTGGAATTACCAATAACCTTCCATGGGGGGGGTATGGATATTTTTTGGAACCACGTATTTCGCTAATAAGGGAAGAAGTCAATACAATGGTATTTTTCAGGAACCCAATTTTGGCGGCACATACCCCCTACCCCACCCCTCCAAACTTGTTAAGAGCTCAATTTCTAAAAACCTGATTTAGGGCTATTGGTTTTTTATTGTATTATGGCTCCTGGCTCTACAAGGAAAGCGTTGGTGCAAGTACTTTATCAATATTTATTTCATTGAACATGATATTTGCTTCTGAAATTCAGCCTTTTTGAAAAAAGGTGGTGGGTGGCGGCACATAACACCCCACCCCCAAAATTGGGTTCCTAGGAAGTACCATTGTTTTGACCTTTTCCCGAAGCTGCGGCATTCAGTAATGGAG
The DNA here is from genome assembly GCA_027575215.2 of Hydrozoanthus sils. Lineage (NCBI taxonomy): Eukaryota > Metazoa > Cnidaria > Anthozoa > Zoantharia > Hydrozoanthidae > Hydrozoanthus > Hydrozoanthus sils. The sequence continues at coordinate 16,494 of JAOBRD020361653.1, forward strand.
AATCCTGGCTGAGTATATAGTTTGAGCCATTAAAACAGAGTCTGGTAGTATAAATCTCCTTTTAAAGTAGAAGTTATGTATGTGGTTAGAAAAATATCTCGACTTTTGCATCCTTGTACTGTGATAGTGGAAGAAAAATAAAAAAATGAATATGTTACTGATGGTCTGATTGAAGCTAAAGATCTTACAGACACGTTCCTCGAAAGAATTGTACGTACGTGTTAGAATCTTCTCGTTCAAAAAAACTAATAAGAATAAAAATACGCCATGTTTCTATCTATTCGGCTGCGTACCTGTGGTAAGAGACGGACCAGCTGATCTCGCAGGGGGGGGGGAGGGGAGGGGAATGGAAGAATGATTTCTATGCAATTTTTTTTTCAGTCAAGTTTCAGAAAAATCAGAAAAAACTAATTTTTTGCCCGTTTCCATACTTTGTCTTTATAGGATTTTGGCATGCAATTTTTTTGTCTGGGGTGGCCCTGCAATTTTTTGTATAAATTCTTCCACCCCCCTCCCCCCACGAGATCAAATGGTTTGTCCCAAAGCCCAGTCAAAGAAACAGTTTGTTTTTTCGTCGTCGACCAGACAAAATTTCGATCCCATAGTTCCTTGTTGTTAATTTTGGACTCTGGAATCAAATGTTCTTTTTCTTACTCGATCGTGATGGGGGGGAAAAAGAAGAAATTTCAAAATGATCCCCACGCTCAAATCACTTCAAAACAACGATGCTAAAAAATGACAAAACCATATTTTTTTTATTCTTTGAGCAGTGATTTTTTTACCAATTCAAAACGATGCCGAAGCTAGAAATAAAACCATTTGAATAAACTATTCTACAAAGCCGTATAACCAAGTTTTGAAAAATCTGACCGTGCTAAGAAATTGCAAAAAGGATATTTCTCTAAATAATGTACTGTAGCTCCTGAGATTTGTTGGATTTGAACGTAATGTTAGTTTCGTTTCTTCTGATCCATTCTCGTTCAAATCTTCAATACCTCATCTAGTATCGCCGCCTGTTTAGTCTAGTTGGTAAGGCGCAAGTCTTTTGTGCGGGAGGCCCGGGTTCGATTCGCGGTGCCGGACCTTCACTCAGGGTCTTAATAAAACTGAGGCGAAGGTGCTGCCTTTGCTCTAACATCTGCAAATGGTTAGACCTTCGCATCTTCTCGGATAAGGACGTTAAACCGTAGGCTAAGTATCTCAATTTCCTATCGGACGACTTTAAAAGAACCCACAATACTCGTCGAAAAAGAGTAGGGTAATCCCGGTGTCGTGGTCTGTCTAATGTGAGCCGTACATAGCGAGCGACCTACGACCCTCGACACCAAAGTCAACTGTAAATCATTATAGCGCCTTGAGCATCTACATGGAAAAGCCGCTGTATAATTATAAATTCTAAATATTATTATAATTATTTTATTTTTTTAAATTATTATTGTTATTTAATAATAATAAAAAAATATTATATTATAGCGATATCAAAGAGTAAAACCTTTGTAAAAAATACTCAAATTGTCCGAAGTACTTCATACCAAATATGGCAACGACAAGAGGTTAGTTATCTCGCCACATATTCGAAGAACGGAAGTAGCGCTGACAGACTGACGCCCTAATAAAAAAAAACAATAAGACTGATCATCGGTTGCGTATTTTGATATTGTGACTTGTTGTGAAACTGACTCGAAGACCTTTCTCACATATTGTGACGGAAAGAAAGTCGATAGCAACAGAAATAGTTACGACTTGAATGCCAAGCTATTGGTGCAGCCACAAAAGGAATCCCTAGCTTCATTGCGTGTGAATATAGTCAACAACCAAATCAAGATCGCATTTGTGCACGGAGACAAAAGTTCTACTTGGAGAAATTCCTTGTTTATCTGAGTAACGAGGGTGCTTGATCAACGATCAGTGATTTACTTAAAAAAAAGCTACGTTAGAATGAAGAAGGGAATCCTCAAAGCTGAATTGCTCTTGTTGTGTTTGACAATCTGTGTGTCTTACAGTGTATCTAATCCAGTGCCAGCGAAAGCAGTGGGGGACGGAATTGTAAGTATATTTTTGGTGTAAAATTTATCGAATAGTCGTTAGTCTTTCTCATAATTCTTTATAATTCTAATAATTTTTTTTCCGCATTAAAAATGTAAAGCCCTAACCAATTTGAGGAAAAACCCCAAACGAAGATAAACTCTGTCATGAAATTATAATTACATATTATCTAAAAGCTTATACACACAGATTCGTTTTATCGCCCGTGTGCACGAACTCGATAAAGAAGTCATTGAAAGAGGGTATCGGGAATTGCACGAAGCACACACTCGATTGAGAGAGAATACAATCACTAATTAACAGCGCTGAACTTCGGGGTCGATCTTTGATTGATATATTATGATTCAAATAACTAAGAAAACAAACTTGTGAACAGAAAAATGTGCAAATATAATTAATCAAGGAAAGATCATGTTTCGCACATCTGGCAAAAAAGCTATGTCTAATCAGCCAGATGCTTCTCAACACGTTTAATTACTTTGAGACTTAGGTTCAGAGGGTTTTTTTGTCTATGTCCCAGAAAACTACGCAAAAACAGCAAAATACCGTGCAGTGCAGTTGTATGATCACGATGTAAACCGCAGCGATTCAGAAGGCAGACTGAAATATGCAAAAGATCAATTATTTATTTTTTAAAGAAGAACGAATCAAAATTTTTATTTGAACTCACATTACTGTTTTTCAAAAAGATTTTTAAGAAGAACGAATCGGTATATTATCTGAACTCACAGTAGTGTTTTTAAAAACGATTCGGTGTAACATCTGAACTCACATTAGTGTTTTTTAAAGATTTTTATTTTACGACGGAACGAATCGGTATAATATCAGAACTCACAGTACTGTTTTTTACAGATTTTTTTTAAGAACGAATCGGTATATCTGAACTCATAGTATTGTTTTTTTAAAGATTTTTTGAGAAGAATGAATCGGTATAATATCTGTTATCACGGTACTGTTTTTTACAGATTTTTTTAAGAATGAATCGGTATATTATCTGAACTCACAGTACTGTTTTTTTAAAGATCTTTTTTAAGAAGAATGAATCGGTATATTATCTGTTATCACGGTACTGTTTTTACATATTTTTTTAAGAACGAATCGGAAAATTATCTGACATCACAGTGCTGTTTTTACAGATCTTTTTAAAAAGAACGAACTAGTATATTTTCCCAACTCTAGACGGAACGAATTGGTATATTTTCTTTTTTTTTAAGGATTTTTAAAGAAGAACGAATCAGTATATCATCTGAACTTTTAAAGATTTTTTGAAGGAGAACAAATTATCTGAACTCATAGCAATGTTTTCGCTTAAAGACACGTAATCGAGTTTAAGTTGGCACTTTTGATGTTTACTCATCAGTGACTTGGCTCTGTTTTGGACGAAGTGTGCAGGACCTCCAGTGGATATGGATAACCTGTCAGTTTGAATGGTCGCATCACGCTGTGTTACGAATCAACGCGCTCACGTATCACAATATATATTACTGCACGGATTTTTTTCTTCGCACACTTTTTCTAAGAACCAGTAAATTTGGCCGAGGTTCATTGTTCTTAATTTTATAGAGGTTTAATTCTCAAATTGTTCTTATTTCTTCGTGCGGTTAAATTTTAAGTCGACTAAAAAATAAGCTTAAGGTACTCGGATTTATCATGAGTTCGCTCAAAGACACCCCAAGCTTGTAACAAGTCTAATATAATGATTTTAAGAGGTAGATAGATAGATAGATAGATAGATAGTTTATTCTGATTAAAATTGCAGCCAAAGGCTGAATTAGATTAATAGTTACA
>JAOBRD020361760.1:0-16060 GCA_027575215.2 Hydrozoanthus sils
TATTATTATTATTATTATTATTATTATTATTATTATTATTATTATTATTAGTTAAATACCTTATTCTCTAAAAACCAGCGCCTTTTTTTTTTCAGCAAAATCTTAACATGTCAGCACCTATTATGTCTCGGTTTGACCTGTTCTTTATCCTGGTGGATGAGTGTAATGAAGTGACTGACTATGCAATAGCAAGAAGGATTGTTGATTTACACAGCAGGCTTGAAGAGTCTGTTGAAAGAGTGTATTCTGTGGTAAGTAAAATATGAAACACCCCAAGGTTCTCCCAAGGAAAGAGACTCCAATACACCATTTTACAAATGCAAATTTTTACTCGCTTCAGTCCTTTGTTGGGGGGGGGCAAAAAGTCTCAATCTATGTAGTTGAATTAATGAGACAAAAAGTGACCGAGCAACATAATTTTGACCCACCCCCAAAGGACTGAAACGAGTAAAAATTTGCATTAGTAAAATGGTGTATAGGTTCAGACAGTGGTTATGTTATTTTATAAATCAATCCCCTTGACACAAAACTTAATATTTGCCAAATGTTGTATAATTTAGTTTTTGAGACTTATCAAATTTTTGATCCTTCAAATCTTGAAACATAACTTGAAGTTTCTAAATTTCTTTTATTAGTTTTAGGATAATGTTGTATTTTTTTATGTGTTTAGAAACTTTTCTAACTGGCAATCTTACTTTACTTTTGGATATTGATTTTATTTTTGGGAGAATTTTGGTCTGCGATTGCCAATTGTAATGAAAAATCTATGTAAATCCAGATGAAAACATGTGCAGTATCTTTCTTGAAAGCACAATCATCCACAAATCACCTTTTATCCACAGAATAGATTAGTAGTTGGCTCTGTACGGCTAATATTTTTTGTTATTGCTTCACAGTTCCCACACTGGGAATAACAGTCAATATGTCTAGTTACTGCCCTCAATAAGTCTGTCAGGATTTGGAGAAACTCCATTTTAACAGATTTGGGTTCTATCATTCTGTAATCATTTTTTTGCTGATAAGGTGTTTATTTTCCTCAATCTAGGATGAAGTTCAGAGATATCTAATGTTTGCCAGACAATTTAAGCCAGTGGTATGTAAAAGTTTAATACATTTTGGGTTAGTCCCAGTGTTTGAAAACTGACCCACCAACCCCTCCCCTAAACCTAAAATTGCTGAGACCCTAGACTAACCTGGGTCCTGGGAAATAGGGTTTAGTTATAGACATTTAAAGATGTATCAAAGTATTATTGAATAACAGTGTTATTCAATAATATTGGTATTCTGACTTCAAAAGAATTCCAACTTTGGAATTTTTCTACCCAGCTAAAGAATCCCTACCTTTTTAACATATTCTGTATAATTATAAACTGGTTGTTGTTGTTGATTTGAGATGAAGAATAATACAATGCCCTGCATTTTTTTGTGCCCAAAAGATTCCTGGCGCCTTCTATAGACCCAATAAATATTTCAGACTTAAAAAATCCTTTGGACTGAGCCCCCCTCCCCCTTCCTCTGCCAAAAGTCCTCTGTTTCAATCCCTAACCTTGATCAGCATTATGTCCAGAGAAAGGGATAACAATAACAAGCTGGTTGTTAATCTAGTCTCCTAAATGACTTGTAATATTAATGGAGCCCACAAGTTTGTCAGTAAGGGTTAGGGCCAATCCAGTGTTTGGAAAAGAGGTCCAACATCAGACTTGGACCACTGGATGACTCCCAACTGGGTGCATCATTTTATATCCCTTTCAATCAACTAGTAATCTTTTGTTTAAAAGAAGGTGAGCACAACTTTGCTTTACTCTTACTTTAGATCAGCAAGGAGTCACAAGACTACATTGTTGAACAGTACAAGCACCTTAGAGAAAGGGACAGCTCAAGTAAGTTACAAATGAAAGGTGGTTTCTTGGAGGTTATTAATAAAAAGTCAGGGTTTTTTTCAACTTTGTTAAGAACTAGCTTTTGCATTGCTGAAACTTAAGTGGCTATAAAAAAATAATCCCAGAGGATGACTTTGTGTTAAGTAAACAATATACATATAATATATAAGAATATTTGATTTTATTGTTTCCCATTGATGTAAAACAAAAATCTATATTATAGGAACTACCAATACTAAGTTACATTTTTAGGAAAAATTGGAGCAATGGTCATTGAAAATATTGTCAAAATAAACAGATATGCTTAGAGATGACCTTATCAGGTTATCGGTGTTTTAGTTATAAAAGTGCTAAATTAATTCTTACCTTTTTTTGTAGGTGTGTCACGGTCAGCTTGGAGGATCACTGTGCGGCAGCTCGAGAGCATGATTCGTCTGTCAGAAGCCATTGCTAGGCTCTACTGCCAGGACGAGGCAAGTTCAACCATTTTTTGTTTTTAGGTAACATTTAACTATAGTTATACTATATAATTATTAATAGAGAGACTAGTACATGATGGCATGAACATACAAAGTTTATCTTCGAGTGGAGTGAGCACAGTGTTCCCTAGATGTAATTTCATATGAAATCTACAAGTGGAATATTTAACAGTTATTAAACACCCGTATCTACTGCCAGGCTACATATAATAAATATGAATGATTTATTATATAGTATTACTTGGAAAAGGGGAAAACTGCAACTATTTAGTCTCTACAAGCCTGTTTCGTGGGTTGTGCAACTCATGTCTTAGGAAACTTAAATGATCTGACGAGTGAGTCGCAAAAAATAACAACACAGGCTTTCTTGTAGTAGTCATTTTTTACCACTTATAAATTATATCATTCTACTTACTGTATGGAGCACTTTCAGTGGATAATTCGATCAGCAAACTTCCTACATGTACGAAAATTATATGAGTTTGGATAAAAAAGATTGGGACAAGGCATAACAAAGTTATTAATTTATTACAGTGACTGTAAAAAACTATAATATACATTGTTAATTGGCTCTGCACAGGAAAAGGTGAAATGAAATGAAAAAAAATAGTGACAGTGTGAAAAACATGTTTTCATTTCAAATAATATTTTGTTTTAGTGTATCTAATGAGTTTGAATTTTAATATACATCAATTTTAAAGAAACATAGCTATGAATTGATTGTAGATTAAGTAGACAAATTACTCATCTACTGCTGCCTAATTTATGTTGTTGAATACAACAAATTCAATAATTTTGCACCGCAGATAAAGATAATATATTTCAATGTTGCATTTAGGTTCAACCAAAGCATGTTAAAGAAGCTTTTAGGCTCTTGAACAAGTCCATCATAAGGGTTGAGACACCAGATATCCAGTTTGATGAAAATGAGGAAGATCAAGGTTGGTTTTTCATGTTTCTATTCACATAAACATTATTGATTACCTTACCCAACACAGTACATTCAAGATGATAGCATGCAGATAGACTGTAGAACAGTCCCTTCTTTCACCGAGAGATTGAAAATTCAAGGAGATTTATCAAATTTATGGGAGACTTGCCATTTAGCACTATGGAAACCAGAGAATTTGTTTTTAACCTTCAAGCAAGATGAAGATTCTCAAGTTTTTTTAATCCAAGTTGATAACTTACTTATTCGTCCATACAATTGATTTTGGTTTTTGCAGATGAAGATATGGAAACTGAAGAAGGAGGTAGCACACAGACAGGTGGAGCTGTTAATGGAATGGTTAATGGTCATGACCATCATGAGGAACCTCAGGCACACAAACCAAAACTGCGACTGAAATTTGAGGAATATAAGAGAATCTCAAACCTTATTGTTGGCTACATGCAGGCATCGGAAAGCAAACTAGCTGAAGGTATTTAGAATTTATTGAGTGTAACTAGATAAACCATGTGATTCAGTACCTTGAAATTACCAGCCAGTTTCTCAACATTCAACTTCTCTACATTTATAACTCATACAATGTAAGAGATTCTTTTTAAATGAGAAAATGGGAAATTAATCAAACATAAACAAAAAACATATATGAAAAGCATATGTATTCTCCAAAAATGGTAACATGAAAAGTGGTAATGGTTCTAGTAGGGAAAATTTAGCAAACATCATTTGGCATATTTTGGACTATGGTTAAAAACATCACATTCTGTCCTTAAATATTTGCAATTAATAGAAAGGTTCAATCATAAGTAGTGGTGGCAAGCCAGAGGACAAGAACCTTTCCTTAAATTTTCTTAGACTTTTTTGTGATTATCTTTGTTTTGGTTCCTTTTTTTTTGTTTTTGGTATTTTTTTGTATGTGTGTGTTTATGAGAATTGGGGGTTGGTGGGGGGAGAGTCACAGAATTGACTTATCATTGGAGTAGATAAACTTGAGCATTACCTTAGCTGCAACCCAGTCAGTTTATTTGTGAACAGACTTCACTATTGCTCTTTATCAAAAGTCTCAAAAGCCAGCCAAACTATCAGAAATGTTGTAAACCTTACTGTAACTCGAGCATCAATTTTCAATTGTTTGCAGATGAGTCAGGACTGCGCCGCAGCGACGTTGTCAACTGGTATCTGAAGTTGATTGAAGACGAAATTGAAACAGAGGAAGAGTTGGCTCAAAAGAAATTTCTTATTGACAAAGTTCTTGATAAATTAATTCTGGTTGTAAGTGGTGACAATTTTGTTTTTATTTTTAGTCAGTTTTTTTTCCTTATAGTTTTTTATGTTCACCTTTACATCTTCCTTCAACTAATTTTAACACTACTTTGGAACCGTGTCAGAATAATAGTTTGATAAATGTTATAAGCTTTACACATGCTCTCACCCACCCCTCATCCCCACGACACACATGCACATACAGGCAGCAAATGTCCACTTTTTTGTTGACCAACTAAGTTTGAAAAAGCAGTATCATCCCCTACGTTTTCATTGATCCAAAGTTTGAATAATGTCCAGGTTTTCAAAGGTTTTTTTCTGCCTGCCTGTTTTACATATCACTCTCATATAACCCAATTTCAAAACTTCCAAGACCCCCCTTCAGCGCTCATTAATCTTGCATTCAATTGCACCCCCACCCCCCACAAAATTTCTGGCTATGGGCCTCATAAGCCAAAATGTTTTGTGGCAAAGATTATAAGAAAATGTAACAATCCAATTAAATTGTAGCTTCAGTTCATAAATTATTTTTGGCTGTTTGTATTATTATTTTGTTTGTTTTTGCTTTTTCCAGTTTTATCAACAGGTTTGCATTCAGAATGTGTTTTGCAGTTCTCTTCTACTGTAATGTGCAAGTTCATACCAGTGCTGTAGCTGGGCAAATATTTTTTGGTCCAATATGGCATATTTGCATTAAAAATTAATTTACATGAACTCTTATTGAAATAATTTATCAAAGTAAGATTACTATTTTTCCTTGAAAAAATGGAAAGCTTATCCATTAATATATTTAATGTCGAAAATTATTTCAGGCCCTCCCTGAGCTATAGCACTGTTGACTGTTGTTATACACCATAGAGTAAATATCACATACCTACAATTTTGTACCTTAAGCAACAAAGCTTTTCTAACCTGGTTTTGTTTTACATGTTTTATGGTTTAACATTTTTCTCGGCAAACAAAAAGTAAATAGAGAAGTCAAGAGGTTCAACTACACCAGTGTCTACTTTGATATAGTTTAAAAATACAAATAATAGATTGTCAATATTTTTCATGTATCTTCAGTTACTCAAAAGCGTATTATGTGCACCTGAGAATGTTGTGACTCCTCAGCAATTCACAGTAGTGTGAGTGACTTTAACTGTTCATTTCCAGGACCAAGTAATCTTGTCACTGAAGGAATGGGGCCTTCCTGAAGAGGGGTACGAACCAGCACAAGAAGAGGATCCCTTCCTAGTTGTGCATCCTAACTACATCATCCAGTGATGAAGCATCCACAAACCATGATCATGAAGAAACATATAAAACTTGTGAAATAAGAGCTTGCTGCAAAGATCCATAATTATGGATGATACATCAGGCTTTATAATAGAATGGAGAAATACTAAAAAGACGTATGCAGGAGATCTTGTCAAGACATAAAAACCAAAAGCTTTTTCACATACCTGTCAGAAACTTTTAGGTGCTAGCTTTATTTTTCTCCACAAGACTACTAACTCCTTAAAGAAAATTTAGCAAGTTGATGTGTTCGCTCATTACTGCTACTATAATTTATTTACCCCTGGCTTCTTTGCCATATTACTTTATACTATTATACACTTATGATAGTCTTGTTGTCGAGGTTTAATAGCATTCAGCAGCAACCAGATTCAGTATAAGTTAAAAATTATTAACAAAAATAAACTGACTGAAACAAATTGTACATTAGATGTTTTTAATCTTAGGCAAACCACTTCCCAACTTTAACAAGTACTTTGTAGCTGTCTTGTGTAATATTTGGTAGTTATTTAACAGTTACATGCAAGTTCTGTTAATAAAATTGCAGTTTTATGCTGGTGCATGCAGCAGTGTGTTAAGTACTGTGCGTGTGTGCGTGTGTGTGTGAGGACAACAGTTTCAAGTTTGTTACAACTGCTTTTGTTGATTTCAATTAAACTACAGTACAAATTGTACATGTTGTTTAATTAGGTTGTTAAGAACATTTCAGAGTCAGCTTGACACAGTGTTTGCTTTGACTAATGATTGATGTTGAGACTGTTATATGCAAAGGTTAATAAAATTAATAATTCCGAAAACATGAAATGTTGTATCACTGGTATGTACGAAACAAACTGCAGTGTGAAATAGACACATGTATTATTTTACAAGGTTGGGTTTAGTTCCTTGGACATCAGGTCATTAAACTTCATACTAAGTGCTTTGGACTTCCAATTTTTATATTACTTTACATAACTTTTGACACTTAATTATTTCTTTGCATAGGTTGATGTTCAGGTAGTGTATAAAAATAATTTAACATTCAAACAAACCATTAATTTAAACTTAATAATTTAGAGCTTTCTAAACAAACAAATTGGGGCACGTGATATAAAATATGGTGGACAAGTCTCTGCCAAGCCAAAGGCTTCTTATGAGTTCTAAGTTAATACTAAGTTTTGTTCTTAACCATTACACTCTCAGCATTCTTCACCACCAACTGTAAATTTTCTTTTAGTAACAATAGAAAATTGGCTGATTGGTACTGAAAATATAAAATTTGATTGTGCGACAAGAACTAAGGAAGGAAAAATTTCCCACACTACAAGGAAACAATTATTATGGAAAGAACTTACAAACTCACCATTGGGCACTCTAGGAGTGAATGTGTATAATTTGCAGAAATTTTGCTACCACTTCTACACTCTTATTTACTGTATACAATAGCAGTAAACAAGGGGGGTCTGGCACAATTCAAATAGCAGCATGCGGAAATTGAAATCATGGAGATGTTAAACTTGAGTGCTTGGGGTTAGATTTGAGTACGGAAACTAATATCAAATTTAAGCTGCTCATATGGACAGACAAAATTTTTATTTTAGATCAAGAATGTTATTAATACAGCTTATGATTCAAGTAACATTTTATTTGCGTAATGATGCATAAGCTAAGTCCTTTCTCAAGTCTAAGTGGCTCATTTGGCCGGTGCATATCTCCGGTTCTGTAGTCTTAAGCAGATGAGTCTTCTACTCCCCCTGGACAAGACACTAATTTATTGCAGGTTAGCCCCCAGCAGAAGCTGGTACTCGTTTATACAGACAAGTTGACTGGAAACAAAGTTGGGTAAAGTGTCTTGATCAATGACACAACACAGTGGTCTGACCGAGGCTTGAACTCTCGACCCTAGGATTACGAGTCGAACCTGCTAATTGCTCGGCCACTGTGCCACAGTAATGATGCATGCCCTGATTTATTTTCCTACGGTAAAATTTGATTGAGTTTGAAACTTTGCAAAACAAGTAGGGTATAGGTTAATTAACTGGGCCACTGCAAAAAAGTAAGATAAAGCTTGATACTTGGCAAAGAAAAGTGAAAAATAGTTGGTAGATTTATCTGCTACTTGCTCATAGTTATGTTTTGTTTGTTAGTTGTTAACGAGCAGTGAATCCATCGATACTCGAGTTGAGGTTTGAGGTAAAACTTGTCTTTGGTTTCCTGTATCAAAAAGTGTTTGCATTTGAAAAAAAAAAAATGTTTGCTAACATTTCTCAACTGAAAACCACAAAGAAATGAAATCCCTGACACAATAAAAGGATTTATGTGTTGAATTAAGAATAAACTTATATTTCTTTGTACATAAAAATGAACCTGTGAAATTGAACAACACTTCAGCATTTGTTTTGTGTAGTTCTTCTGTTTATTGAGCCCTTGGGAATCTACTGAGCATGCATATTTTGAATTACACTTTGTGTTGTGTAGGAGGCCCCTATTTATCTTGGGAACAGCTTGGGTGCTAATGACCCTTGGGACTGAAAGGGTTAATGGACAAATTATATCAAGAAAATTTGCCTAATTGATTAGTTTTATTATAAAACAATCTCGGGCATGATCAAAATCCCAGTCACACTAGTTTACGTTACTGGTTGTGGTCGCACTAGAAGCTTAACACTGGTGTTTTCTGATTTTAAGTTTGGGCTGCTAACTCCAGTGTTGCACTGTTTAACACTCTACTGAGGTCACACAACAAAGTTAAACACTAACTAATCATACACTGACGACAGAATGATTATTACAAAGTGAACTTGTTTTACATTCGATTGCTGTGTGCAAAGAATTATGCCTTAATCATTTTAGTTCTGATCCTGACCAACACATTCTCATTACAATTTTAAAATTCCTGGTAGCAAGAAAGAATCTAAATATACAAAACTGCAAGCAAACAGCTCTTCTTCAAATTGGGGCTTTGCTATTCCGTTGCCTCAGAAGAGGTAAGTTTTGACTTCGACAATTTGTTTGGGTGTACCCACATCCAACAGTTTAGGTTTGAAGATATTTTCAATAAAACGAGTCAACCAATTTTCCACTAGCAGGAAATCCTTTGAAAACGTGCGGCAAATGACTGATCCCGATATCACAAAGTTGTTGTCAAATGTTTTCTGCTACATGTCAAGCATATCAAAACCGTCAACTTTTATTTCCTAAACCAATTAATTTATAGATAAACACTGATAAACCATGCCTTTCTGTGTTGTAAAACCAGTGTTAACTTTCTTTCATTATGCTGCCATAACCGTGACATTTTACACCAAATACAAAATGAAATTATCCCGGGCCGCACTTAAAACTCTTAACTCAGGTGTTAATACTGGTGTTAAACGGTGTTAAGCTTCTAGTGTGACCACACTCATTCTGGTGTTCTAGTAAAAAAGTTAATGTTACACTAAAACACCAATGATTTAATTTTAGTTTTACAGTGATCTGTTACACACTTACAGAGCAGTGATGTCAGTTGACAATGCATAAAACAGTTTTTGGGGCAGTTATTCTACTCCTGATATGCACTTGATACATATTTTGTTAAAACTCAATGCAAAGGACAAAAATTCTGAAAAGACAGGTTTTTTTAACAAATTCATCTCATTATATAACAAATTTTATATTAACAACTCACTTTCAATAGTTTAACCAATATGAAACAGTCTTGGTCTTTATCGATGACATGCGTATGAACAAGCAATGGGTGGGCTGATATTGCCCTGGTTCCAACTTAATATTGTTCTCATCATTCGCTATCCCTCAGATAAAGCTTTGATTGTTGTCCAGAGATTTCTCAGTTCATTTATACTTTAAGTTACAAAACCTGGTTGAACCTGCATCCTAACACCAGTTGCATTACTTGTCAAAATCAATTTTGTCTAATTTTACGGAGTACATTGAGTAAGCATCTTGAAAGAAGTTAAGGAACGATTAGCAAAACCATAATTTATAAGCTGATATTCACTATGTAGTTGTTTTTGGGCAGATAAGTAAACATGTCAGCTAAACTTCAATTAAAGTTAGTTAGTTTGCAATGGTTCCCAAATGATACAGACTATTCAAGGTGAACAAACATACTATAGAAACTAAAAAACTATTACTTAAATTTGAAGCCAAAAATTATTTCCAAGTTCAGCATTAATCAGAAAAAAATTGTATCAATATCACTTGTATATACCCCACAGAAAAAAAATTGCAACATAAAAGGAAAGTTGTAAAATTAGTTTGAGAGAGTTTACTTCAAAGATTGAATGAAGAAAATCTACTGGGTTTCCATATAAACATAAAATGGAGTAAACGAAATGGTTAGCACTTAAGCGTTAATCTAATTTATAAATTATAACATAACTGCTAAATTTCCTTTAAAATGCCTCAAGGTCTTTATTAAGGCAGTTTTAACTTATTAGACGCAAAGTTCATCAGCCTGAGGCTTAAGATCTGAGCGAAATGACTGAAAAGTGTTGGCAAGGAAATGCTACTTAGACATACTAGCTTTAGTTTGACAAGTGTTCAAACTTGATGATAGTGACTTCGTTGCCATGCTCTTTTGCAATTACGTGGGGGAAATGTAACACGGGAAACAAATCAATACATCCATCCGTGTTTCTATAGAAGAAAGGTAACACCCCTACACACGCCTTGTTTAATGCCACTTAAACAAGGTGAAGGGTTCCGCTCGGTCTATTATTGACTTGATTCGCGTGACTGATAAACGGATGTTATGAGAGAAGCAAATTGAATTCATTTACCAGCCAAAACTAAAGCAAAAAACTATTCAAACCTTTCTGTTTGCTAAGGATGGTAAAAACAACTCAAAAGTCAGCATTTCATATCACCACAAATACCAAAAACTTTAAAGTGAATTAAAGAAACAAAGTTTAAAGATCCGGCTGTGTTTTAGATTCTAAAAGGATACAGATCCCAATTACCGAGGTTAACAGTCCACAAAACACAAGAACGTTCTTTCTTCTGTCAATCCCTGGAACTCTTTTTCCTTGTGAAAGCGTTCTTCTTGCTTGCCCGAAAAGATTTTCTTCATACTTGAACAGCTTTCTCAACGCCATTTTGGATTTGATACGAACCACTGGCCAGTTGATGCTTGCTGGCTCAGGCTAGTTATGTAATTAGACATTTTTGTCACTCGTCGCCAGTCATCCTCGGTCAAAGTCAAGGACGTCAGAAGTGCGTCACCCGCCCAAGGGCTCGCAAAAATCATGTTTTTTGATTGGATAAAAGTTAAATACCCTTCTAAAAGAACCAATCACAAGTTCAGAATTTTACGCCCTCGTATTTTCTCAACTTATGACGTAAGGTAGGTAAAAATATCTATGGAAAGTGTAAAACAAAAATTCGCTGAGTCACGACGCCCTCATTATAATCGAAGTTGATAGTGTGATCGTGTTGATATCAAAGAAAATTTGTAATCTTGTCATTTGGTGCTTTAACGCGACAGGGAAAGCTCCATTGCTTAACAGAGCTTCGAGAAAGACGAGGTTCTCATAGAGATTAAATTGGTTTATAGAAAGGATTACCATTCATTCAGAAAACAATTTATTTTCTAATCACTCACTCGGAAACATGGCAGTTGGGAAGAAGTTGTTTAATTCTGAAAATCTAATGCAGTTGGCGGTGCTGTTATCTTTGACAAGACCCGATTTACAGCAGTATCTTCAGACTCCAACACAACCGTTTCAAGAACTACCTGGTGGGGGATACAATTGGACAGGGCCATACACAACTTATGGCACGACATCACCTTACTACACAAACCTAAATCCGAAGGACAATACAGCTGCATTCGAACAAAACCAAAATGTTTTAAACGACCTGCTGAGGTGGCATGATCATCGCGGCCGCCATGAAGAATTCATAAACATGCAAGGAGGAATTGTTAGCGGCAGTGAAATAAATGTTGATTCAGAGAGCGGGTACAGTTCTGACCGTAGCTCACTGAGCCCCGCACCATCGTCAACCACCTCGGCCTCGCCGCTTCGTGATGATTTTCAAACAGGTCTGCACGGAAGCCAGGTCGACTTGTCCCAGCTCGGTGCATCAGGATATACACCAAACGCCGCTATTGAAGAGCCGGAGTTGTACAAACTGCTCGACACTTTTTCAGATGGCTTCGATTTTGGTAACATCAACCAGGAACCAGAGCTTTCACCTCCTCCCACGTTGCCAATCAAGTCTGAACCTTTGAGCCCGAGCTCTCAGCAAGACTACAGCTCGTCCTTCCCCCTAACTAAAGGAATTGATCAGTACAGTAAGGCCGGGTACTTAGAGGACTGTTCATTCTACCACGACCGGAACCATAAAAGCACCCTGGAACAAATTGGCCTCCAGAACGACTTTCAAGACGAACTTTTCGATCCCTACTCCATTGACTGGTCATTAAGCCCTCGATCGGATGCATCCAGTACATCTTTCAATCCAGACTTAAGTTTGATTGATGAAATTGAGTTAGATCCCTTGGCTTCGACTTGGGCAGATAATTTCAACCTTCTTCCACTCGATATCTTAAAACCTGAAGATTCAAACCAACCAGTTGCTCCCCAAAGAGAAACAGGAATACAATTGTCAGGTAAATAAATATTGCCACTTGTTTCAAATAAATAAAGAATTTATTTTGTTCAAAAAGAAATGGATTATTTTATCTTTTCAAACCCTGATATATCTACAATGAAGTAAACCTTTGTACAATTATCAATTTGTTCGACCAAATCTTTTAAACAAGTTGATTTTTTACAATACGTGCACTATGCAAGAGCTCTTTGTGATAGACAAACTCCAATATAGAGTTGTTAAAGGCGGAACTGTTTGTCTGTGCCGAAATTACGAGATTTTCTGCGGGGGTCCCCGCCTTGAACTTAAATTGATTGTATTGCAATTTTTGTCGAGACAACCGTAGTTCGATTCTGACGATTTTCAATATATTCACCATCATTGTGCTTGTACATTACTTCGGAAGAGAACACGGTTTTAAAAGTTTGTATTCGTGACTGTATGTTTGCTATCAGTGTACGTGTCTTTAGAAACTTACAAAATAATATTCTATTGTACACTTATGTAATAAATCATGGCCATGATGATTGTCACTTAGTGTCAGTAATTGTTAGTCGATCGCTCATGTGTAAAAATAGCTTTCATTTTATGGAAGTTAAGCAAGTAAATGTTCTATGTCTCTTTATCTACTGTGTTTTCATATCAGAGATCATGAAAATGAGAAAAATATAAACACACTTTGTATTATTTACTACTTGATAGCTTAAGAGCTAAACTTTTTGCAGTTAGTTTGTTACTGAAAACAAGAAAATACTTATGTATTTACTTATTATTTACAGATTCTACCATCTTGTCTTCTTTTGACACTTCACGAGCCAAGGAGCTTGTCTCAGCAACTACGGTCAATGGAAAAAATGAAGATCTTTCTACAACCACTTCTGCTTTGGTTAAAAGAAAAATTGCCACACCAACTAAGACTCTTTCTGCTGCCAGAAAAACCAGCAGAGAGGTGAGATCAAGTGCCATCCTGGAAAGACCCCTAAAGCTTGAATTCAGTGATGCAAGAATCATTGACATGCCAGTTGATGAGTTCAATACATTAGTTGAGGGAATGACAGAGATAGAGGCCAAATATGCCAGAGACTTGCGACGTCGTGGAAAGAACAAAGAAGCTGCAAGAACCTGTCGCAAAAGGAAACTGGAAGTGATTGGCAGTTTGGAAGACGAGGTTCTACAATTGAAGGCTCGAAAACAAGAGATTTTGGCTGAAAGGGAAAAGTTAAAAGCAGAAAATGTTGCTCTAAAAGACAAAGTTTCAGAGCTCAAGTCAAGTGTTCTGAGAAGTTTAAGGGATGAACAAGGCCACCCACTTTCTCCCAAAGACTATTCCCTTTTCCAAGGGGAAGATGGAAATGTTTTTGTTGCAAAAAATTTGAATAGATAGTTGCTTTGAAATGTTATTTGTTTTACAATATGAATACAACAACATTCATAAGCAAGCAGGCCAAGTTAAGGGAAAGTTAAGAGTAGTGGTACAGAAGCTATTTCTTTTCTGTAGTGGATGCAGGAGATCAATTCAATCATAGTTTTGTTCTCTTTGGCAGCTTACACTTGGATGTTGTGCAAATGCTAGAGATTGGATCAGGTCTGACTTGGTTTTTATCTGAAACAGGTCTTTATTTATCATTCTGTTCAGACAAAACTCTTTTTTACAAAGGTAGGAGACCAATAGTATACCTGGCATAACATATTAATATATGTTAGAAACTTTAAGAATTAATTTCTAGGTCATAAAACGTTCATCAAATTAAAAAATGTTCAGTAATTGTGAAAGCACAAAAATTACACTCATATATTTCAAGTCTTACAAATTCAATCACTGCGTTCGAACCTAAATTTCAACTCTAAAAAGTTTATTGTCCTAGGAGTTGCCGTAGCAGTGCTTTACGACAAAGCTAAGAATACCAGACATATATTCTCAGTTTTAAGGCTAGTTTACCAGTAGTATCTCTTAAGAAGTTAATGTCAAAGTTTTGGTAAATAATGTCTTATTTCTGCTTGCAATCTCATTTTGACATAAACAATTTTTTTCGCATTTTTTACGGTCAATATTTTTTATTGAAAATATAAAAAACTTAACATTAGAACAGTTTTGTAAATAATTGAAAATCCAAGAGACTTACTCAATGTAAATATATTCAGGGTTTTGTAAGACATACTTATATGTTCATGGACATATACGGATATTTAAAAAACGATAAAAAGTGCATAAAGACAATAAAACGAAAGAATTATTTAAAAAGTGGTTCTAGTGGAGGTGTTTTACAAGCTCGCCATAGGAATAAGACTATAAAAGATTTGTTGGTTAAAGAAAGGGGTTGGCTTTTTCATTAAAACTCGAACTGGTCGAACACAGATATTCAGGAAGTATTGTATTCAGTAGTGCACGGGACACGGTGGTTTTTATCTTATTGGCATTTTATCAACTTTAGTTTAGCATCGAATACTGAGTGAAAAACGTTGCTCATTAAACTGAATTGTGAAAGAGTTAATTTGCTCTTCCTTTGATTGTGAGTCAAATATAAGGTATTCACTACTTCACAACAAAACTTCACGAATTATCCATTCAATGTCCTGAAGTGGTTGTGTGAAGAACTTGCGCATAGGAAAAATCCATCAAAAAGAGAAAAGTTGAGCAGATCATAGACAAAACCCTTGTCGCAGCTCACTGTCACTGCCGTAATGTTTGCCGAGATCCTAGAAAATCCTAAACCCTTTGTTTTACAAAGTGCTCGTGAAAGAAAGGTCCGGTTAGTCTGGCCAAACTAGGGCTACATGGACGGATACAGAGTTTCAGAAAAGGGGGGTGGATATTCATGTCAATTCCAGCACGAATGCCAATTTGGGTACGGATGGTAACATCTTAAATGATTTTGAAGCCCTAATAGCGACCTTGAAGAGAAGGAACAACTGGGCTTATGTGGACTCGATCTAATCTAACATCACCTTCACATAGACAAGTCCGAGATGTGTCCAAAGTTCCTCATAGTGGGTCTTAGTCCATTTGCCAGAGTCTTAGTTTTTGCATATAAGCTCCATTTCTCATCATTCGAATAGAAGCGGTCGTCATTCGACGGCTTGCAGATGACGACAAAATATTCGTACAATTCGAATATAGTTTCGAGTCAGTGAGTGCCTCTCAACCCACAGCTTTATGCACATATCGATTGCGCATCAATAACAGAATTTCGCGGGCTCTAAAATCATTGATTATCTGTAAACTTGCGAATAACTTGTCTGCATGTTTTGTTGACGCTCAGTGACATACTTTTGATAAGTAAAAAGGGAGTGGAAATCCACCCAATCCAACCCCCCCCCCCCCTCCTTGTATCCACCCCTGAGCTATCGCCGTCGGTTTGCTGGGTTCGACTGCAGCGTCGGAATGCAATGAGTGGCTTCAAGCATGTGGCTGGATAACTGAGCAAGGCACACGTAAGCTCAATGGTTCGAAAATTTATTCTACAACAACGAATCATAGATTTTTTAATTATAATAGGAACCAGTAACTTTGGGCTCAGTGAAACTGAGCTGTTCTTAAACTTTGGCTCACTGTGAAACTGGGCTGTTCTTAAACTTTGGCTCACTGTGAAACTGGGCTGTTCTTAAACTTTGGCTCACTGTGAAACTGGGCTGTTCTT
>JAOBRD020361869.1:10272-20327 GCA_027575215.2 Hydrozoanthus sils
CGAGCACTTCGTATTTTTTAGTCAGAGCTTATTGCAAAATCTCTTGTCGATTGCGCAAACCGCATCTTTTCGGTTTTTGTTTCCCAGTTTGATACCTTTATAATAGGCTAATTTTCATTGTTACCAGATTTGAATTATAATTTTGTATGTTTTCAATGGCTATCATGTTTTGCGGTACAATAAAAAAACCCTGGTTATTTGCAAGCAATAAATATGGCAGCTGATTCAGTGTAGTGTGACACTCTCTTATAGAACAAACAGCGTGCGAGATTCACTTGTGTTATTTTATTATTATAATTAAATCATTTTTAAAACGTATTCAGTGTTACGTCCTGGGCCGCCTGTGTTATAATGGGCTTGATTCATTTCACTCGGAAACGACGTTGAAAGAAATAAAGTAAACAAGAAACGAATAATAAAGCATTGTATGATGTTATTCTGACTTGCTTACACTCGAGTAAGTCGGTGAAAGAATTTAACTGATTCCCTTTACGAGTTGCTTTTCGGCTTACTGAATTCAAACACGACGTGAAAATGAGTCTTTTGTCACTTTCAGTGGTTATGACCAACATGAACAGAACTTTGAATTCTGAAAACTAAATTGTAACGGATTCAACTATTAGTCGAACTGCTGCGGCGGTGTTTCAAAACAGATTGGTATTTTATACTGTTAGTTGTGCGCCGTGTAAAGTGGAAGATACTGTTATCATTCGAAGATACTGATATCATTCTTGTAATAAAGTGCGATATCTCTCACCCACTTTACTCCAACAAAGGACTACAGTCGGACACGTTAGTATCTTCTATTCTCCCACGGTGTACAGCTTATAATATTATACCTAACTGTCTGTAACTGTTAGGGTAAACACAGTGCAAAAAGAGTTAATTCAATGCAATTTACTACTACGACTACGAGTATGACTACAATTTCGACTGCATAACGACTAGTCGACTACGACTTGGACTACAGCCACTTCTACGACTATTACGACCGCGATTACTACAACTACCAATACGGTTGCGACTACGACCAAGATTAAAAATACGATTACGACAACGAGTACGACTACGCTTACGACTATGACAGCGCCTTCGACCACGGTAACAGTTACGATTATGTTTGAATATGGAAAAGCATCAAGGTAAAATCATAACTATAAAATATATAAAAAACGATCATTGTAAAAACAGGGGCTTTAGGCTATCTTACTACAGCCTTTCACAACTGAGTAAATTATGCGTCGCGGTAGAATGCATAAGAAACGAAGTTAATAAAGACATGGGAGGATGAAACGAATCTGAATAGTAAGACAATAAATCTGTAATAACATTCAATTGTTTAAAGGTATAGCGTACTTACGTGGCAGAAGTTTGGAGTTGTTGTTTGCATATTTTGTTATTGCAGTCTGCCACGATTCAAGCGTCTTTCTTGTTCTAAAAGCTTCTTTGTCAAGAACAGATGCATTGTCGAAGTCAATTGCTGGGTTGCACCTGACGTCATAGCGGCCATGTTGGTGCCCTTGAACAAAAGAATTTTGATTTCTTTTGTGTGGAGCACCAACATGGCCGCTTCGTCTTCTCTTGGGAATGATTGCAACCCACGAATAGTGTGGTTAATTGTCAAAGCACATTCAGCGATACTGGAGCCTTTAAATAACTGCTTGTCATTTCTGAGATGTTATTTTTTTTTCTTGTGAGAAACGAGCGACCGGTTTGATGAATGTAGCTTCAGTGACCGTCTTTGCCGGGAACTCTGTGTTGGCAGGCGATCTGTTTTTAGGGAGAGGAAGAACTGAATTCGAGAGAAAGATTGGTAGTAATCTTGCAATAGGTTAAGTTTAATCCTCTGATGTATGGGGTACGGGCAAAATTACGAAACAAACTGATTCCAAAGTGAAAATCCGAGTTTAATTGCGTAGGTTCTAGCGCATTTGCTTAAAAATGTTATACAAGAACTTTAAAATCGAACACGATTATTTTTTCATCAAGTTTAAAATAAACACATTATTAAAGTATAGGATACAAAACTTTCTCTGTCCTAGTTAGTATATGTAATAGCATGGGGCCGAGTAATATTAAGGATTAATTTCACGAGTGTTTTCAACTTTTTCAACTTAATCCTTAATTTTACGAGGAACCAAGCGATTAGACGTTTATGACATCGAGGGAAAATTCTTCATTCTCTGCAGTGTCCCACGAAAAAGCATTGCATAACTTAACTCGTTTATCCCAAGTTTCTTCTAAAAATTGCTGGAGATGTAATAAAATCTTTGCAGTCTCTGAAAACATTCGGGAATATTCGGAAGAGGTTTAAAATCGTTTCTAAGGCATTTTTATGATTTTTAAAAAAACTCGGAAAATCTTCGGAAGTTTTCGAAAACGTTCGGAAATCTTCGGAAAATTTTGAGACTTATTAAAATTTTCGGAAGTATATCGACGACCAATCAGTGCTAAGTAAATTTGCCCTGAATTAAGAAAAAATGTCCCCGCTGTTATCCAATCAGCTCGAAGTAATTTTGCCCTCTATGTTATAAACGAATATATGTCCTAAGTGTTATTCTCTACAGATCAGGCATTTGTCACATTTATTGGAAGATACGCTGTATTAGCATTACCAAAGCAACAGATACCCCTATTCACGAGCTCTGATTGGCTTTCGCAACTAGCGAAATACAAAACTATTAGTTCATTTTCAGGCGTTAGTCACACACAAGCCAAAAACAAAAAAATGTTTACACTGTGTTGTTTCTTTAAAAATAAAGTGCACTTTTATCACAATGTATTGGTAAATACTAAAACAGCTATCCCCCTCAGGATCGGTGCCTAGCGCTAGATATATAATTCACCACTACTTACCCTCCCTACCCCCTTCCGGAGAATAGTTACTAATTATTGTCGAAGCATAGTAACTGACCGCCACACACAGTTCAATTTGAACGATTATCGCATCACACATGGCAGCGCAGCTAAACATCCGTTATTCTTAAATAACGGCAAGTTCAAGTTCCAAAATTATTTCATTATAACACTAGATAAGACCCGAATTCCTTATCAATTAATGAGGGTTGTTCTTTGCATAATTATGCACCGCCCAGTTTGCGTTCGTTTTCCAGCTGTTACGCCACGCGTCGTCGAACTTGTCTCGGAATTTCTTGACGGCTTCCTCCTCCGTGTCCGAAAGAACCAGCGTCTTACGCAAGTAGTTAATGTCATCAAGCGTGCGCAACTCGGGAATTCCAGTTGACAGCATCATCACGAACAGAGTAATCAACAGGTGGCCTTTGCGACGGAGAATGGTGAATGCTTGCTCGCAGATCCGTTTGAACCTACAGTGGAAGCAAAATGTTTGTTTTTTCTTCACTAGGATTCAGAAGGTTAAACCATCGGAGTTAAGAACTGTTTTTCTGTAAAAGCTCTACAAAGCTCTTGGCCGGGGAACACATTTTATTTTAAACCTTTCAGACTGGGGACTTAACAGAGAAGGAGGGCGGGGAGGTTAAACTCGGCGATAGTTTTCTTCTAAAGAAGCCCCAAACAATACATGTTCATTGTAAAAAGCCTTCAACTCAAGTTCATATGCCGGAATGCGTTTTCTTAAACAAGTGGTCCCACAATTTAACAAACTGCGTTCCGAGAAAACAAAGCTAGAAATGTTGAACAAAAACAAAAATGCGCTACTGGTCTGCTACTTTGGCTAACAGTGTCCTGTTCTTGGGGTGAATGGGTTGCTTAAAGGGTGGAGCATCTTTCACGGGTAACTATAAGAGAGGAGGCTTAAAAGAGAGCCTTTACGCAAGAAAATTAATTAATCTCAATACTAAACTTGACTACCATTGTTGCTACTTTTCTTTCTTAATCGCTTTTACTTTAATTTTCATTGCCATAATTGCCCTTTAAAATCTAGTTAGTAGTTTTGAAACACGGACATGTGATTTTGATCTTTTTAACTTTGTAAAACCCTGGAGAGTCTTTTATACCGTGTTTAAATAAAGGTTACTACTACTACACTTTCGACAGTCTCCGTAGCTGGCGGTGTGTTTGAGGGTCAAAACATACTGGATGAGCTGGTCAATAAAAGGAGACTAAGGGAATAGAAAATGAGACTTACCCACCTCTTCCCATTTTCTCTCCTCACCCCCCCCCCCCCCAACACACACACACAAACATTCTCATCTTCAACTACCCGTGCCTTGCCTTTTTAGTTGGTAGTTTTTAGTGGCTCGCCTATCATAACACGGGGTTAAACAGATCATTCGTCTCCCGACCTTTGACCCAATCTAAACAACCAGGACCCAGTTGTTCAAAGGCCGATTATCACTAACCCAGGGCTAAATCTTTAATCTGTGTTCTTGCTTCAAACCTTACAGAGGCTGATTTGATCAACAGAACTATTATCTTCCCCACCATCACGTAAGCATCACCTTCATTATTTCTACGGTATAAAAGCTACCATAATATAATGGCCCATTAACAACACAAAAACTGCATTCAACTGATGAAGACAGCTATGATGTTTTAATCGGATCCTGGTAGTCACTGATTAAGTGACACGCGACTAATGGTTGTGAAATAACAATAATGAAGAAGCAAGAAAAATACCTTTGGAATTCTTCAGATTTCTCGATCTCATTGTTGCGTCCCTTGGCAATGACGTAGCCAAAATCTCGGGTAAGTACAAACGGTACTCGCTCTCGACGCACTCCAAACTTTACTTTGAAATTCCCCAGGAAATGACCAAAGTCGATATGAAATAACTGTGGGAAGTTCATTCGGTGTCAGCCGCGCTTTGACATGAGTAAGTTCTCTGCGATACTTTGCGCAGAGAGTGCGTAAGTAACGTCACAAATGATTCGAACGGTACTCTGTTTTCAATATGTTTATAGAGAGGACTATCATACTATTGTCGTGTTAAACTGAGTGTAAAGTGACTCTTAAACCCTTTAAGTCCTAGTCAATTGAGTAACATCTACCTTCGCCTTGCGTACTCATACAAAATAAGACGATCGGTAATGAGAAAACGAAAGTTGATCTAACGCAACTCAACTAGTGAGGATAAAAGGCAAAATTTTCCTAAACTGATAATATGAAAAGTATGAATTTCAGTTGGGAGAATTTAACAACACATCACATGACATTATTAAGGCTGAAAGGGTTAACGACCTCTCTAAAACCAGTTATCTCTAAAACCAGTTAGTGTTTTATCCGTGTGAAGTTTCACTATTCTTATGGGAAGAAGGTAAGCGTTGTGCTTGTGGGATCTGGATGGTGGTGAAAATAGTCAGTGTTGCACATGCGTACTAATGATATGGCACGACTGTTTAAAACAGAAAACTTTAAGCCTAACGAGAATTGAACCAGTTATAAGAATCTTCAACTAACCTGGACTAAAAACCAGAAACATACCACAACAAACTAAGTTGCACTAAAACTGTTACGAGGTACTCTCACACATGATGACCATCTTAGGGCCTTTAAGCCGTTGCTAGTGTGAGGCAATCAAGGAAGACCCAAACAAAATATGTCGGGAAGCTCGCGATAATAATTTTGGTAAAAAAGAAAAAAAAGCCAAAAACTTGCCCAACGATTCTCGCACTTAATTATTTCACCACATTCCGTAGTTGAAAAATTGATAAAAGATCGACTTACCCGTCCATCTCTCGTAACCATAATGTTGTCACTGTGTCTGTCACCAACTCCCAGAACGTAAGTTGCCACGCAATAACCAGCACATGAGAGTGTAAACCGCTCAATTGCCTTGTTCAAACTACAACCAAGAACTTTCATTTGTTATTTCGCATAGGAAACCAAGATTTTTTAACAAAGTTTGTTGTCGCAGCGAAGTGGCTTTGACAAATACTTCTGTCAACTTTTCCACCCATGTCTGCAATCTTCTCTTCCTCGCTGTAGGAAACAGAGGCAGCTACGTAATACCAACATAGCGAAAGGGATACATACCTCTCCTCATCTGGATTATACTCTTTGATGTAGTCAAGAAGCGAACTTCGAACAAAAGCTCCCTTGGTAACACCGCCACCCTTCTGCTTTTGAATGTTTGCCAAAGTATTGGAGTTAAGGACAACTTCGATCAACCCCACCATGTCTCCAGTTGACAGACAGCCGTAGGGCGTCATGCTGTAAATAATAAGAACAACAATTACCAAAACATTGTTATCAATAATTGTGTTAGGGGGAATGTTAAATTTTCTTGAATTTAACACTGATAATATGAATGATGTGCTTAAATAACAGGGCCCGGTTGTACGAAGCCTAAATAAACTATCCGCCGGATAAGTGCTTTCTATTTTCAGCAATAAAACTTTAATAGAAGTTGTTTGATACCACTTAAACCATTATTTTAGGAGCCTTCTACTCACGTAACAACTAAGGTTATAGAAATCAACAAAGAGTAAAACAAACTTTGATTTATTAGTGATGACAATTAGCTTTTATCCAGCGGATAGCTTATCCAGGCTTCGTACAACCGGGCCCAGATGGATAAACTTGGTTCTACTTGTTAAATTCCAAGCTGTCTTACCCCAGGTCTAGTCCTTCATTTTGCCAGAAAGTATCCATCAGCCTCAACAGCTGCAACGTCAACATGTCCTGCCGCAAATCTGCAACACACTTGAAGCTTTAAGTAACAATCCGAGTAAGAACTAGGCAGGTCAACGGCCGTGGAATAAAGAAAGGTACTAATTGCAATGTTGTTAAACCATCGATCTGATTGGCTAAACTAAAAAAAGGGCAATATCTTCATAGTAAGCTAATGTAATTCTTTCCAGTTCACTCAAACAAGCTTTTCAATTTAAGGAAAAAACTGAAAACGATTTAAGGTCTTCTTTGCTTTTGTTTTGGAGTTCTATAATTGGCTAGATCATTATAGCACAAAAGAAACATGGCTTTAAAATAGGGTTTTACTACTTTTTACTTTAAAACCTTGTTGTTCAGAGGTTGATGTATTCTGAGTATGAAAACTTAAAAACTCTGATGTGGGAAAAGTGAAAAACTGCAGAACAGTGGGAGACTGCCTAGTTCTTGAGCAGGGATGAATGAAGGGATATGCTTTTAGAAATCATATTCCACCTTTTGTGTGCCAATCCTCTCTATGGAGGCACTGTCTAAGTAGAACAAATTTCAACCTCAACAGTTAACATTTGCAAGGTTGCTTTCCTGCTATGCAAATCAACTAAAACTTATTGTCTGATCTTGGTATATTATGCTAAAGTTTACTCTACAAATTCGTTATGCTAATGTAGCTATCACTTTTTTTACTCGAAGAGTCATGGGAGAACAGGAAATAGGATTCGAGGTCCGGCTTGAGGTTTGCCACGCTGGACCTATGGTTTAACGTCCTCATCTGAGAAGGCGCGAAGGTCTCACCGTTTGCAAATGTTAGAGCAAAGACATCACCTACTCAGTTGTTTTAAGATCCTGATTGAAGGTCCGGTCATGAATCAAACAAGGGCTTCTGCGGCAGACTGGTCAACTATACTAACCAGACTTTAACCCTTTTAGCACCAGCAAGTTTATCAACAGCTAACTTCTCCTTACACAACTCACACAAGGCATTTGATAGTGAGAAAATAGGAATTTATTCAACATAGCAAATTAGTGAAAATGAAAAGCAAAATTCTCCTAAATTGGCGGCAGGAAAAGCACGAGTTCTTGGTGGAGGAATTTAGCAATGTGCCATTTGGCGTGTTTGGGGTTGAAAGGGTTAAAGCATTATAGTTTTTTCATGAAATTTAGTGGAATACCTTCATCAGGTAATTTTTTATACTACAATCAAAGTGATTGTAGAGGTAGATAACGTTTTGATGTGCAACAGTATGACAGGGATGTGTTCTCACCATCGCCATTCTTAAACAAGACCCGGATGTCATCAGCCAGCTCATCCACATTCTCAAACACCATCCATAATGGTCTCATCTTTGAATCCATGAACTTGCATTTGTCAACTCTGAAATAAATTTGTGTACAGACACAGTCCATTAAAGTTGCCATCATTGTCAAGTGAACTTATTATTTTAGTGACATACTGAATAACATTTGAAACAAGGTTAGGTAATTGTTGTTGTGTTTAGCACAGGGCTCGAAATAACGGCCGGGCAGGCGCCGGACACATTGTCTGGTCAAACATGATTTTGCTCGGCCATACGTGTTTTTGGCCGGACAAATTTAATCCATCTTAACTAGTGGCAATGGAGATTTCATTTTGCAAGTTACATGATCTGTAAACCTTTCAGCATGCAACAACAACTCAAAGCAAGCCGGTTAATTAGAAGTTTTAATTTTATTTCAACTCTCTGTCTTAATTGTTAGATTGTAGTCAGCCATGTGGAGTGCAAATTATAACCGCATATTTTCGGGGCAGCAGGGCGATCGAAGAATACTTTACAAAGCAGTAGTAGCCAATTTGCGGTCACGACTGACAACTGGCCAAAAGTCCGTCTAATTTAATATCATTTTTTTCGGAAACATGATAAGACTGAATATAATTCTATCATGATTGTCAATGTCTCAATTAAAGGGCAAATGACCGGACAACATGACCGGTCATCCACAGATTTGTCAGGACAATACTCAAGTCCTGTTAGCAGCCAACACCAAAGGTACAACTGCCTGTCTTCAGTCTTTTTATCCTCTTTTATTTAGATATGATGCCAGCTTGGCTACGCACAATTTGATCGGTTTAGAAATAGTACATGTATGTGAGACAATATTTACCTCTGAAATAGTAGATATTGACACCGAAACAAAATGGTGGACGGAAGTAGTCACTTCTATATCCGTTCTGGATCATGATATTGCAAAAAGTTTGATATAAAAACACGGGATATTAAAAAGAGCCTACAGAAACTCTCTCTTTTACGCAATTCGTGACATTTTGTAGTTAACTAGACGCCGTTTAGGCGTGAACTCGGGCTTCCCATGGGCGTATGGATTCCGCTACGCTTTTTACTATTTATTTATTCCCTGATGATGCCGTAGATCGGCGAATAAGCTCGGAACTTTCTTGTAAGAACTTTTAGTCATTTCTAATTTTTTAGCAGTAGCTCTAGGCCCAATTTTCAAAAACTGCAGAGCAATAATAACAGGGTTCGAACTAGCACATCGCAATTCGCAAATTTTTTGCGAACCATTTTCAGGAACTTGCGAGTCGAAAATTGTACTTTTGCGAGTTGAAGTTTTTTGATATCGTGTATTTGTTTCAATTTTTGTGTAAAAGAAGAGGTATAGCCCAAATATATACGAAATTTGGGACAAAGTTAAGTTGTACGTGCGCACTTTAATGGTTTTCCATGAAAGTTGTAAACAACTCCATGAAAGGATTGACCACCGCTGACTTGATTTCTCGACAGGCTTTTTTTTACTAGATCGCTCTGTCGTCTTGAATTTCTTTTAAAAAGACGACTAAATGCCGATTTTTAAACAGTTTTCTTAAATTTACGTAAATTTACCCAATTAAGTCTATACTGACTACACGATTGTACTTGTAAAGAACAAACTTGTCATGGCAAGATCTAAATTTTGTCATATTTATTTTCTGGGAAGTAACGTGTTCCTCGTTTCTAATATATAAAATGAAGCAATACAGTGGATATAAAAACGGAAAGAAAAAGCAATTAAATAAATGTGTAGAAACTTGCTCTTTCGGTTTGACGTGACGCCCTTCTTGTTGTTCTTGATTTTGACAGTATATTAGGTTTAATTTCTTGCATGCATTTCAGTGTATCAAAGCTTTCCGCATAAATGCTCTTGGTCAAGGTAATTGTAAGGTTAGTTTTGACACTCTATTTCTGCTCTGTTCACATTTAGTACCTACATCACTTTCCGCCTTCTCAAACATCTCAATGAATGATGAATTATGGCGACTTGAAAACCCAAACATGTGCACAGATTCCACCGGAAGTAGAAAACTCAAGATTGTGTAGATGCGCCGGAACTGACTTTTTGGAAAGTTCTGAGTTTTGTGGGTGAACTGCATTTTAATACTCGGGCTTTTCCACAGGAAGCCCGAGTAACAAGCAGTCAAAACCACATTCGTTGTAAAT
>JAOBRD020361975.1:9022-20327 GCA_027575215.2 Hydrozoanthus sils
GTATACTCGTAGGGATGGACAGATGGATGGTATAGTCTGTTAACGTATACTCGTAGGGATGGACAGATGGATGATATAGTCTATTAATGTATACTCGTAGGGATGGACAGATGGATAGTATAGTCTATTAATGTAAACTTGTTAGGCAACGACATGTGGATCATTTAGTCTATCACTATACACTCGTAGAAGATGGACAGATGGATAGTATAGTATGTCACTATATACTCATCAGATTTTCACTTGCCACTAGCCAGGACTTGGTTAAGCAAAGATCTAAGAAACTCTATTGGATTTGCGCCCCAGTGTCAAATTTAAGGAAGGTATAGTTTACTACTCAATATACATAAGACATAGACAGGTTGATAGTAGTCTATTTCTGTATACAAACTCATAGGACATAGGGAGGAGAGTGGTGTGCTCTATTACTGTTACGATAACAGGACATGGACAGGTGTAAGGTGTAGTCTATATGGTTAAATGATTTTGTTAAGCAAGTTTTAAATGACGTTTATAGAATGTGCATCTTCTGTGGTGAGCAAAACCCAACGTTCACGGAAGATATGCTTGATCTTCACTACTGGAAGAGTTGCCCGATGTTGAAACGATGCGATCACTGTGCTCAGGTTAGGCGGTCAACAAATTATGAAGCTTTGCCTTTTCGCTTAGTTTTGCTACAAATTAGTTGCGTATACCAGTTGTAGTGTGTGGTTTCTGTTCCATTACCGTGGTCCTTTACCGCCGGGAAATCCTAGAGTGCTATTAATTTTTCCACGAAATCTTCAAGTTTCCGCGAAAATTCGAGCTTTCCGTCAAACTCTTTATTCCCGTTAACAAGACACATCGCAACAAATGTAATTTAGTACCAGTTTTAGTGTTGTGTGGTTTGCGTCCTATGGTGTACTACCATCGGCTTTTATACCTGGGAATCTTGGAGTGCCTATAATTTTTCCACGAAATCTTCAAGGCTCCACGAAAATTTAAACTTTCCTCCAAACCCTTTATTCACGTTAACAAGGCAGCAAAGCCACCAGAACATTCCAGTTCTTTTCTTTCTTCTTAAACTCTGTTTGGTGTTCAACTTATGTCATAGCTGAAGAAAACTTTTACAGAAATTTATCCCAAGTAGCAACATAGCAAATTTGCGTTCTTTGTTACTGATAGTTTTGTTGTGATGTACAGGTGGTGGAAGTCTCGGGAACGGCTGAGCACCTGCTGACGGAGTGTGACGCAAAGGAGAAGTTTGCGCCGTGTCCCAAGTGCAAGGAAGCCATAATGAAGGCGGACCTGCAAGAACACCTTCATTCCAAGACTTGTCCAGGTATACGTACATTCTAAACCAAAGGGGCTTGGAGCCACATTTTTTCATTTATCAGTCTGTAAAGCTTTAAATTATGTTGTTCAAAAAATATAGCTAGATCCATAAGATAAGAGTTATTAAGTTTTTGATCGAAATGTTAAGAATTCCCAAGGACTCTATGGGAGTAACCGGAAAAGACTTGAATTGATTGACGTGTGCGGCATTTACTTCCTGCCAACATATTTCATGACCAACAAAGGAAATAAATCTTGCCCTTTTTGTAGTCCAATACTGGTTACGCAAGGGCGGTAACCTTGTAGTATACTAAGCTAGATGAATAACAGTGCACGTCATCACCTACGTTGTCTTCGTCATCCTCCGTGTTATGAGAACGGAACCATTTTCATTGTTCTTGTTGTAAGTTTTTTGTCGTTACCACCACCACCATCACCATCATCATCATCATCATTGTTGCATTAATGTTAATTTTCCTCACTCAGGAGTCAAGGGCGGGAAAGCAGGAGGAAATCATTGTGTATTGTGTAAGAAGAATGTTGGGACTGCCGATGAGGTAACTGATGAAATGTTTGCGATTCTTTTTAGAAAAGTCTGTGGTTTTCAAATTATCTTCGGGAGCGGTAGTAAGTTAGAAAATAACTACATTTCACATTCTATTAATGTGTTTATGCTAAAGCGCTGTCACTTATTATGTATTTCTATTTTAATTTTTGTATTTTCATTTTTTCAGTTTAGAGTTGATGTGTAAGCTACGTATTTTTCACTATTGTAGAACGGTTGTGGGACTTTTATATTTTTTAATGAAATCTTACTCGTCAGTAGATTATAATTCGGCTAATCTCACCTTACACTTAAATTTTTCTGAAGGCCTGGCGACAACATTTAATGGAGGAGTGTAAACCAAACAAAACCAGACTGCAACAACAACAAGGTAAGCAAAGAGTCCTGACCGGTATATTAGTTGATATATTTTACCTGGAGGCTCTTTTTGACAATGACGAGACAAAACTGAAATACTTGAGACATTATCACGAAATTATGTAATTTGATTGGTCTGTTGCAAACTTGTATTATTGCATTTGAAAAAGGAGAACGTATTTTCGTTACATTGTTGCTGGCGTGTCCAGGCTTGATGGCCTGTTCTGTTTCATAAAATTTATGTTAGCGTCAGGGATGTGTTTAATGTAATTTGTATGAAGCATGCTGAAAGCAGCAGATGGACTTTTATTTTTGTTTGCTTTTCGTTATTTAGCCAGCAAAGCTCCAAGCAGAGCAAGTCTGAGGAGTAACCGGGGTAGAGGGGGCAAGACCACGCCCTTGAGCAGGGGAGTGCAGAGTATCACCAAGGCAAAGAAAGCAAGTGGTGTTCTGAGGTGACGAGAAGCTATCCGCATTCGATGACCAATTTACTAATAGTTTGACTTCGTTAATGGTCTGTTGGTGATTGTCGACCATTGGATGGATTGGCACGCTAAAGGTAGATGGATTGTTAGTCGATAGCAACAATGTATTTCAAGTTGAAGCTCTTTAAGGTGTTGCTTGGAGGAATATATATATATTGTTTAACAATGCTAAAGAAGTTAATAGTTTTTTTTCGTATATCCTAGACCAAAGTACGGGACTATCCAAGTTATTTGGATGAATTTTTGTGACGAAATAATTTTTTCACACAAGTTTATTATGAAATAAAGTATTTATCAAGTTCGTTGTTCAATGGCTTTTTTGGCCAGAAACCTCATGTTAAATAACTTGGATTGATTCTAGTTTAGGTCACAGTGTGTTTTGTGCTGTGGATTGTACAAAGAAGATATGGTAGACAGTACTATTTAATAGCTTTTAATGGACGCATCGTTCTTGTTTTCCAACTATGTGGTGATTGTTTCCAGGAAGTAATCTACTGCTCTGTATACAAGTCGAACAGAAAAAAAGAAAAATAAAGCGTCCAAAATGAAAACTAACTGGCACGTGGCATTTGATGCACAATAATGGTTTTCTAACGGGTTGATGGGATACCAGATACCCTTCCCCCCCGGGTACGCTCTTTGCAGTCGGGAGTCACGTGAGCACAGCTAACTTAAATCAGGCAGCTATAACAAATAGTTCCCAGAATGGAAAGAGAATGTTGACAATGGAAAATGGCAGAGTATCGGCTGCTGACTTCAGATGTGTAAGAATGGCAAGCAGCAGAAAATACTTTCTATGGATTTCTATGAATGGAGAGCAAGAAAATTTTTATTTTTGCTGTCATTTTTGAAATTATGCCTTCTATCCAGCCTGCCCTTTTCATTTCTGAACTTTGTTTCTTCAGCTAATTATATTAAACTCCAAATGCAAAGGGCATGTTCTGCCATATTAAATGGCAACAACGAGAATTTTTCATTATGTAATTGACAAAACGCTTTAAAAGCGTGAATTATTAATTTTTAGACATTTTGACGATAAAACGCGTTTTCGAAACAAAGGTGGCTTTAGCCAATGCATGGATTACTATTTTAAAATTGTTTACTATTTAGCCTGCCACGACCGACAAAGAAGTTAACGTCAGCGTTACGAACGAGTAGACACGCTATGGAGAAAGGCGTGGAAGTTAAAGAAAGAGTTCTCGGAATTCCCAATTTATTTTTAAATGAATAAAACCAAAGTTTAAAAAAACACAAAAAAGCCACCTTTTAAAAAAGGTTTCAAATGTATGCGTATGCGAGCTCAAAATACTAATAAACGATAAATATCTTACCAGAACCAATCTCTTCTAACAAATGTGTGCCCACCTCGCCTTTTTTTGCAACGCAAACTGATTTGCAACTCCATTCAAAAAACAAGTTCAGGTAAAGTAGAACCTACGCTTCTCTTGGTCGAATGCAAAAAAGAAGCGCCCTGACAAGGAAAGTGAGCGACAGAGTCCTTTTGATAACGTGAAGGCATTCATGCCTTAAACGGCAAACCACAGCAAGGTTGGCAACATTCTTTCGAGTTAAATCAAAGTCACCAAATTGTAGAAAACACCAGTCGATTAAAATCTCGAGAAAAAATGATGCACGAAGCATATTCCTTGTATTTGAAAGGCTCAAGTTGCATATCTATCAACCCCTGGTACTTAGTCGGGTAGATGAGAAAAGCTCTAGTGGCAGATCAATCCACCCGTAGGACCTAGTCGGGTACATGTGCACGGGGTGTGCGTTGATCATCCGGGACACAACGTTAGCCTTAGTGGTTTCCAGTTTCCTTGCAGCTCCTGTAGCAGGATCTGTTTACTGCGGAACATGAGTGTGAAAGATTGTCTAAACTCAATTACTGGTAGCAGAAAGATAAAGAAGACGGCACATTTAGATAGTACATTTGGGCCGAAACCTGAACGGATGCATTTGGAAACAAAAATAATATTTATGTTATTCTATAGCAGACGTTCTCATTACGATGTTTTCATGGTAAACCCGAAAGATGTTTAGTTTTGAACAAAGTATCGTTGAATGCAAACAACTTTCGAAGTCTTTAAGCATGACAGTACATTCCTTTGAGCACACTGAACAAGACAACGTAGAAAACCAATTTCGCAAACCAACAGAATATGCATTCATTCTTGCCTGACAAGCAGTTCCAAAATAGTCGTCATCGCCATTAATTTACTAAACCAGCAAGAACTCAAATACCTCTTATTAAAGGAGTGCCAACTTCCAAGCGCGAAGCCGTGGGGGCAATGATTGCCACAAGTTTGTCAGCCTTACTATGAAGTGTCACTCTCTTGAAATAAAGTTGATTATTGTTATTATAATGAGGAAATTTGGGTCCGTATGTACGTAGTACGAGGTTAATAAGAGGTATTTATTATATTAATTAGTAATTAAACCCCTTCCAGCAGCTGGTATATTGGAGGAAACTGTGTTCGCGGCTGATAGATTGTCCAGAAAATGAACAGTTGGCCGGGAAGCGAAACTAACTCAAAGGCCGTAAGACCCCTTACCGGAAGTTTTTCTATTCTTTGCCCACGCGCAAAGCGCTTAACAGCGGGTGTCTGTAAATAACAAATGCTTGCGGACAAACTTAAGATTTGCATTGTTCTCGTATTCTATTCAATAAAACTCTGGTGAACTTTTCAGTGACGCAAATCACATTCAAACTTTCCGAAATTTTTTTCATTTTTTATTATTCAGTTTTGAGTGTTTCCTGTGAAAAAAGACAGTTTTGTTACTTACAAATATATTCTGTTGAACGATATCTGCTTTACTCTCCTGTTTGAACCTCCTAATTAAATAAAAAATAATGTATTTGCCGTGTTTCAAATCAATAACAGATTCAACCACACAAAAGAAAGCATTAGATTTGCTTAACTAAAAATTAAGACACTATTCTCTCACCTTTACGAGGAAATTTCTTGGCTAAATAAATGAATAACAAATTTGAATTTGAGTCGAAAGGATTTTTACGACCGCAATTTGTTCGCAAAGTATTCTATTGAAAAATTAATCGTCGGACAGTTCTAAAGTTCTGTAAAACAGCTCAAATTACGAGTTGCTAAAGATAATTGCATGCTACGAATCTTTCAAGTAAGCAGTCTTGAATTTTTCCCCATTGCTGGTGCATTAGAAAAATCGATTAAAACTGAATTTGTGTAATTGCTGGTAGATCTGTGTGTAAGATTGAATAGCTAAAACTTTTAAAGAAGACAATAAATGCTGTAACTTGAGGATTCAGGTTTTTTTACCGTTCAAAACAACTTAGATATTTTTTTAATAAGTCAAAAATAGTTTTTGAAACTGAAGTTCTGATTGAATATCTCTGTACTTCGGAGAACCATTCCAACTGAGGCAAACGCATTGAGATGTATGCAGTCTTTTTTGGTGGACAATGTGCGAGCAACAGCATTATAACTAATAGTAGAAAAAAACAAGATGAACAAGAACCTAACATCATTTTGTTCAATTTATTTGCAACGCTAAGTCTTTCATCATGTAATTACTACCTCTTATCAGTTGTATGAGTTTCAGTATAGGGTTCAGACAGACGAACAGACAGACAGACGAGCTTGAAAGTATGAAAACTATATATAAGAAAGGAAACAGGTCTCTGTATGACATTGTATTGACTTGTATCCAAGCCATACTTTCCGTACGTCTACGTTTACTCTTTGATTTACATAACATTAATAATACAAAGATGGATAGAAAAATACTAAAGGGTTTGGCCTCCAAAAATAACTATAAAGTTAAGGGACTTGGAAGCCAGATCACATTAAATTAATTTACAATACTTGGTCGGAAACACACACACACAATAAATACAGGCTCATCAGAGAACACAAATATGTAGCTAACAAATAAAGCAGCAGATAAATCATATCAAGGAAATGAAAATATACCATAAATATTTATTTCAGCATAGAGGCAAAGAAAGCCAGGTAAGTATTTACTTAAGAGTTCTTTTTTTAGATTATCTTTAAAACCCTTTAAAGAGTCCGACAATTTTATATTTTTTGCTAGAGAGTTCCACACTTTTGAACCATGAAATCGAATGTTGAACAGTCCATAATTAGTTCTTGCTCGAGGCGGCAAGTAGTATGAATGATTTACTGCGGCTGTAGTATTGTATTTATTGACATTTCCTCTTTCAGTAAAAAAGGCATCAAAATAAGAGGGCAATAAATTGTTGTGAAATTTGAACATAAAAATTGAGATATGTAGTTGAACAAGATCACATAATTTAATAATATTGAGCAACGTAAGCAATGGAGTTGAGTGTTCATCAAATCTGGAAAAAGTAATAATTCGCATTACTTTTTTCTGTGATATATATAAAGGTTGAAGTGTAGTAGGCTACGTGTTACCCCAAACAAAAATCCCATTGGTCAGAAAAGGATAACTTGTTTAGGTTATCATTAAAAAATCAACAAGGTCTGTAGAAGTAACCAAATGGTTTGTGTTGGATTTCTTATAGTATAGGTTTTTTCGCTCAAAAACTACCACTGTGTGAGTGATTAAACAATACCAGCAAAGCCATGCGGAGAATAGTGTAGCCATTTACTGGTTTAGTGTATTAAAATACTAAAGTCACCAATTTTTGTTCTAGAATTCTTATTTATCTTTATTGTTGAAGTTTTGATTGTCAGTTCTTGGTTTTTGGACTTGCCAACTTAAGGGCTAACAATCGTAGCGACGAATAGAAGATCATTCAGTTTTAATCGATTTATTTTTACATTGAAGGGTTTGATTAACTGAGCAACAAGGAGGAGAAAACACCGATAATTTATCACTTTGGGAAAACAAAACATTTTGAGAAGATAACAAGACAAACAGTTCTCTTAAGCTGTTTAGAACGGAATTTTCGACTGAAGTGGTTGTAGTGAAGTAGCAGTGTTCTAGTTTTAGTGAAATTAGAACCTTTTTGTTTTGAAACAAAATCAAGAAGTCCCATTGCTTTTGTTTTTGTGTTTTGGTTTACTGAAAACAAAGCAGGTACTTGCTGTTGTTTCGGTTGTGTCATCGCAGAGAACTCGTCAACATTTTGTAACTGGAAGATCTTTGTGAACTGTGTTCTGTGTGCCGGCTTGTAGGTCAACTAAAGACCACCCTATCGAGCCATCAAACAACTTCTTGCCGACGAACGACTCGGAGTAAATCAAGTAAGTAAACAAACTGAACCCTTGACCAGAGATTTGAAATTGAATTTTTCAAAAACTGTTGTGTGGCCTTCCTGACCTCATTTAACTTGCAGTTTATAAACATCTTTCATGGTTTTTGGTTTTTGGCTCAAATAAAAGGGAAAGCAAAAAGAGTTTTTATCCCAAAAATGCTTAACAAACACATAACAAAACAAGTTTAAATGAGGTCTTGAAGGTTAATTTGCAGCTTTTTTTCTACTAAGAATCTTGCAAGGAGTGCTACTTTATTAGATAGTTTCTCTGCTACCTACTGCTCCAAATATTACTATATATATTGGTATCTTACGGAATATGAAAGACAGAAATCAAAAAGCAACTTTTTTTACGAGCAAGGGTCTTCTTCCAGCAAGCTCTGCTTTATAATATACAAACAACTTTGCTTCTACGTATTCTATCAGAAAACTTTTTACAATTTGTAAATTCCAAAACGGTCGGACGACCTTTCCAATACTAAACACTAATTCGAAAGCTATTTGTACCAAAGATGTGCAAACCAACTTTGAAGGGAAATTTCAAGTGAACTAACGACTCCTTTATTAGACACACGTTTCACATTTTTTTGTAAGTATCACAAATCAATTCTTGAATGAGAACCGTGAATGATTATTCATACCTTGCAGAAACTTTGGTCGGTTGTTCTATAAAATTAAATATCTTTTGTAACTTTGTTTGTTCAGCAACCTATATCTTGATGCCGATATGCGGTTTAGAAACATACCAGAACTTCACACGACTTGCGTACCTACACTTATACGATTCCTCGTATGAATAACACATAATGAATAACAAAGTGTCTTACATCAATGTGCATTAGTTCACATACATTCTTGTATTTGAAACTTCTGTTTAAAACGCTATTTAGGCCAAATCATTTGGAACTTCAACTTTCGACCCTGTCATATCTTCCTGTAAAGTGGTTAGGTCACTAAACTAAGTACTTGGTTGCAAATTATCAAACTCTTGGTAGTTAATATAACAAATCGATGCTTCTGTTATCTCTTGACATAGCATGCAACAAATCATCGTTGCTGTCACGCTGTTCGTGGCGTTACTCGCCCCGGTCACGCAAGGAAAGGTTAAAGCCTTTGACACAGGAGCTGGCAAAGTGTACAAGCTGAAAGTCAAACAAGACGTTACAGTTGAATCACCAACCGTCAATCACAACGCCCTCAAATGGTTGTTGGTAGCCAAACATCCGGGATACCCCAACAAGCGCTCCCTTCTCCAGTTTGAGGATCTTCCTGTGGACAAATGTCCAATTCACTCCATCAAGTGGGCCAAGATGTACTTGTACTTCGATTATGCGCACAAAGCAAAAACTTACAAAGGATCAGATGTTCCAGATATCAACCGCTATCTAGATGTTCACGTTATGAAGAAGGCATGGAACGAAGCCCAGGCCACCGCAAAGTACAGGGTGAGAGGAACTCCCTGGTCAATCCAGGGGATTGGGGCTGACGGATCCGATGCCGACTCATGCGCACAGTGCGGGATTGTTACAATGTATCCTGCACGTCCCTCGGGATTCGTGGAGTTTGATGTAACAGGAGCAGTGCAGAGCTGGGCGCAAGGAATCCCCAACTATGGCGTCATGGTGCACGCCATTAACGAGCTCGAGGCTGGCAGGGATTTGCGGTTTGCTAGCAACAAAGACAAAGACAAAGAAAAGCATGCATTTGTACATGTTCTATGTGTATAAGTGATTTATTTCTACGTTGTCATTTTTGTTGTTATAAAACGTATTTGCTGCAAATAAAATATTTGTTTTGTTCAAAGTAGACTTTATAGATACACAAACAAGAAAAGTGTAGATTAATTGACTAGAGCATTAAATTGAGAAGTAAATCTACTAAGAATCGTTATTGTCTTTATTGTCAAATTTCGCGGTGCAATGGTGCTTTTTAGTTGAACTCTGACGGGACGCTCTTTCTCGTTATAACTTTATACATGAAAGTGAAGCATTTTAAGTCATCTTTAAATCGTCCGAAGATGGTTAACTTAGGCAAATAAGTAAACGAGCGAGGACTGGGGCTAGGACAAAACAAATATCAATCCACCTTTCTCCCCAGTTCTTGGGCGTTCACCCGTCCGCCATTTGATTTACCAGCTTCGGACAAACTAAAATGGAAAATAGGGACTGCTCGTAGTGTAAGTGACCTCTGCAATACCATTACGGGCTGCCTTGTACCAATTGAACTATGACGTCTATGTGGAGTAGATTGTGATTGGTTCATCTGCTCTAATTGATTCATCAGGGTCCAGTTTTTCAAAAGCCAATCAGCCCTAACACAAGGTTCCATTTTTAACTAACTTTCTGATTTCTAACGTTACAAATACCGATTTCAGCTTTGATTTTTGAATAGACAAGTTTTCTCTTGGCAAGGCTAACAGTATTTTTTTAAGAACCGCAAAAAGTTACCGCTTAAATTTTGGTTAAACCCTGGTTTAACGCTAACCAGCCTTTGAGCAACTTAGTCCTAAATGTTTGGTGGTTTTGTACCTCGACTCAAGATGGGAGTTGAGAAACATTTTGAAGTAACAAATAAATTTTTCCCACTCCTCGAACAACCTTTAACTATTAAATACTCTAAAAGAAAAGGCTCATAAAAGGAAGTGTTATCACGTGTCTTCTCCACTCCAGCAAACACGCACATCCTTCCATAGCTTCGACCGGCAGCAAACTAGTGAGTAAGAGGGTCTGGGTACAAATTATGCAGTTTGACCTATGAACATGAATGAAGAGGATTGTTTGCTTACATTAACTTTGGAGAGCTTTGTATCAATGCTTGTCTCTTTCTCTCTCCCCCCCTCCCCCTCCCCCCTTTGGAACGTGGTTGGCTTGCATGCCTCTTTTAAGTAAAAAGCAAACCAAAGAAAACAAAGTAATTATTTTTTATTATTGTAGAAAAAGAAAGTTGAAAAGTAAAATTTTCGTTCTG
This sequence comes from Hydrozoanthus sils, assembly GCA_027575215.2. Lineage (NCBI taxonomy): Eukaryota > Metazoa > Cnidaria > Anthozoa > Zoantharia > Hydrozoanthidae > Hydrozoanthus > Hydrozoanthus sils. The sequence continues at coordinate 19,932 of JAOBRD020361975.1, forward strand.
GAATATTTAATAAAATAAAGTATTATGTTTCTTTTTTGAAAGAAGTAACAATTTGGAGGTGTTAGATTCGGAAATTAAGTGGTTGCTAACTCCGAATAGCCGCCATTGCGGAAAGCTAATGGTTCTTTGGTATCTTACAAGAGCAGTTTCTCATAGTGCATGTACATAAAGAGAATGGATTTTACACAAAAAACAGATTCTGTAATTTCCTAGAAACACTTAAATCAAACTACAGATACTTAAAAGAATTTCATTCATATTATGTATTCCTCCTTTCGAAGTGACTGAGAGTTCGTTCGTTTGTTAACTCATTTATTAAACTACACAGTGTCATTGTGTTTTTCGATCTAATTGTACAACTGGTACCAGCCTCTGTCATTACGATACGACCGACCT
>JAOBRD020362081.1:0-20324 GCA_027575215.2 Hydrozoanthus sils
ATCGCATCTTTTCACTGACATGTTTAATATCTCGCAGTATTCAGCCTTGCACATTTATTATTGTTTCTGGCTTTACATTTTGGCTGAAAGATCTTAATTGATCCTGCGACAAATCAAGGTATTTCGTAACGGTTCTTGCATTACAGTTTACACTCCTTTTTAATATGTGCAACAGCGGCATAACTGAATTGAAGACAACAGACGTATCAAAACATGAAAAGTTGTGGGTATTTGCAACATAGTTTTAACAGACTCGCGAGGGACTGCTTTCTTTATGGTAAAAGAGACAGACGCAATGCGGCATACCCAGACCAAGCTCCCACATGCATACAGTGGGGGCTCAGCCTTTAAGCAGTTCTCTGAACTCTTTGCTTGTAGCTGAAAAGCTGTACCGTTCGGATGAGTCCTAATAGGACGAAACAACAGTCCACGGTCGCACCTGTTACTTGCATTATATACAGTTGCTCGGGTGAAGCAGATTTTGCGCATGCGTGTAGGCCGTGGCAAACTCTTGGAGTTGAGTAAGGGTGGTTTTTTTCATTTGCAATGCTAATGTATTTCTCTTTAAAAAATTTGAATTCTTTAATTCTTTATTAAAGTAATAAAATAGCTGCGTTTCTGACAGTTTGGTACTGGACTACAAAAGTACTGAGCTTTCTCTCAGCTTCTAGCGGAGGACTTTAGAGGCGGACCATTACGAAAGGGGTAGGGGAGCGGGGGGGGGGGTGGGTCCGGGTCGAAGTTATGGAAAAAATATCCTGCGAGGTCAGGTGACTGAAAAAAACTAATTATTCAAAGAAGAATTGAAGAAAAAAAAATTCATGGAGAGCGAATTGTATTGTCATGCTGACAAACTTTACTCGACCGAGGTACATTGTCAGGCCCGGCGGAATGGCCGGACCAATTTTGAACTTGGTCGATCGCATTTTATTTTTATATTTAAAAAAGAAGTTCTAAACTTTTTTACATCAGGAGTATATAAAACAAAAAAGCGGCATCTTTTAACAGGAAAATAGGGATAAAAAATGACTGCGGTTAACTCCCCAAAAAATGGGCCAAATGTGCATTTTCGAGAAACAAAATTTCCTGGATTGCCGGCCTGACCAACTGTCACCTGCTTCTGCCGGGCCTGCTTTGTTATGCGCATAGATCGTTTTATAAGTAATAATATATAAGTTATTATATACAGTAAGGATGTGGAAAAAGTCAATTGAGGATACTACAGATCTGTTTCAAGAGGGCTAGGCAGTCCCCTCTCGTCAGATGCAAGATTAATCGTGTTCAGAGTTCTTAAATATTATAGCTCATAATTAAAATTCAGGAATGGTGTTACGTCAGTAAAAATTTCTTTGCGTGGCGGCACGTGCTCGTTAGCTTATTTCTTTTATTGAGTGAACATAAATTAGGTTTGCATATGATGAAAAACTTATCTGTTAGACATAAATTACATCGATTGGTGGTGTTACTGTAAGATTTGCATGGCTCGGGCTATAATTTTCCAGGATACTGAGTAAGATTGAGAGACCAAATGTATTTACTATGTTCAGTGGCGTTCCGTTTGTTTTTGTCCTTAAATGACAAATGATGCAGTGTGGTTTCGGTATCTGTTTTTAAATTTGTCCCCCGTGAGCCCAATGCAGGTTTCGTTTCCTTTGTCGCTGGTTACCGTTGCTTTCCATGCATAGATCACATCTGAAGTTAAGCATTCGCCATTCAGTGGGCAAGATGTTTTTTCCCTACAGCTGCATGTATTCTGTGTCGGTTCGGCGGGTTGGGTTGATTATAGTTATTATATATGTATAAGAAACATTTATTTTATTCCTATCTATTATCCCTATCTTTTATTATTTATTTTTTGATGAGTTCAATTTGCTTTTAAATGACATTCATTTAAATTAAAGGAAAGTGATACTACTGTAATACTTAGGTCTTCAACTTACTGAAATACATTGTAGCCAAAGTTAAATAGACATTCTTTATAAGTACCTAAAACGTCAAGAATACATCAATAAAATACAAATTAATTAACTTGAATTTTTCCCTCATTTACGACGTAACAACCAACGCCCGCAGTGTATCCCTGTTGTGCCAAGGTATCATATGACAGTCATAAGTCGGAAAGTGGACTGGGCCCGATGTAATACATGACGTCATTACAATAAAGAAGACAGAGACTCTCTTGTTATGATCTCCCTAATAATAAGATGTTAAATGGGTTATTTTGAGGACATTTTTGTTGCAACTAAAAGAAGCTGAACTAAATCTGAATTCTACGAGATGGGAGCAGTTTTGGGAGGCATTTCCGCGGCCTGTTGTGCTGCGAATCTCGCTTGTTGTTGCACTTCTGCTGCTTGTAGTCTGTGCTGTAGCGCCTGTCCTAGCAGTAAGAACTCAACTTCCACCCGCATCGTGTACGCCTTGTTTCTTCTGTTTGGTCTTATTATATCATGCGTGATGTTGACGCCAGGAATAAGGGGAGAGCTCGACAAGATTCCACATTTCTGTTCGGTGAGTTGACCTTCATTTTGTTTACCCTCGTCTTGAATCTTGCGTCTTTGCAGTCGAGATTCAGAGTGCACGTTCGTAGAAATTGTGAAAACAGAATTTTATCCATGGCTAGTCCATTGAAGACAGGACTACGTTAGTATTAAAGGACCGTTAGTGAAGTATCGTTCGTATGTTTCATAATTTAATAAATGTGCTTAAGTTTTGAACGCATTTAAAATACTTCCTTGTACGACATGAGTCTGGACACTTCAACATGTTTACTATATAAAAAAGGTCTAGTTGCATTAGTCTCGACAGATACATGTAATATGGAAGATCGTCAAGTACTAATATCTTAATACATTTTAAACAGCGACACCGTAAAGGAAATTATTTTACAACAGCAATTGAACCTATTCGATAATAAACTTTATATAAGAAAGTACAAGTGACGAATCAAAGCGCCTCTTGTTTGTTAGAAAGTGATATGCAATATGGCTCCAATTAATTTCGAGCGCACCGTACTTTCGGCAGAAAAAGATTTTCTAAGCAACCGTTTTGGTTTTAGAGTTTTTTATGGTAGTGTATTGTTATGAAGTAACTATAGTTTTCGTAATTATATTATATACAGCTTGTATGTTTATATTTTTAACCTACATTTGTTGAAGGGTATTGGTCTTTTTTGTGTCATATTTTTATTTATATAAAGTGAAAGTGATGTATTCTGTTAGAAAATAGGTGCAATTTGCACCAAAGTATTAATTATTTTAAAGTGTGTAAGACCTCTAAGGAAAGGCTTTTGTTAAAAATTCTATACATGTTTCTAAATTGAATATTTTTGAAGAAATGAACTAATTTAAATGGCAAACTGGTACAGCTACTCTATGCAACATTGCATGTAAGGGGAAAATTACACCGTGCAGCCACCTCTTAAATTGTTGCCTGCAATGTTGCATGAAATAGAAACCAATCCCACTCCTGCAGCAATACAAGCACCAAAAGCAACTTGCCATTATTTTAGTGTTTTTGAAGCTGATTGATATCGATGATGATGATGTTGATAGCAATAATGTGTTCACTAAAAAGGGTCTATTGCATTAGTCTTGACAAATGCTGTTGCATTATAGGGTGCAAAATTAAGGAACAAAAACCGGTCAAAACCAGTCAAAATTGCCTTGGGTTGGTTAAAATATTGAAAAATCAAAGATAGCCAATCCGAATGAACCAGTTAAAATTTTCGAGTACTGTTGATAATATTTTTAGGTACTCGAACCTTCAGTCACTGTTGCTTTGTGTTTACACTTGTCTGTTTGTGTTAAACTTGATTTTTGACACTTTGAACTGTTGTATTGAGTGGTGTTTAATTAAGTGTTTAAATTCATCTTTGGAACTCTGTCTTTTGCATCGATTGCTGTTTGTGTTTGTGGATTCATGTGGCTTGCGATTTTCTTCATTAAACTAGTCCCATGGTTCCGCTCGACCAATGATGCAAATTGCATAGTGGCTTACAGGTTGTTTTGATGTTGTGGAGTAACACTGCATTGGTATTACCATAATTTTAAATGGGCGTGTCTATAGAAATGATAATAAATTGTTATATGATTTGGACCCGGTTAATTTCATTTTGGACCAGTTAAAAAAATTTGTTCTTGATTGGTCAAGTTGACCCAAATGGACCGGCTAGAAAAACCCCATATTTTGCATCTTGCATTAGTCTGGACAAATGCATATTGAAGATCATTAAGTACAGATATCTTAATGCACTTTAAACAATGACACAATGAAAGTTTTGCTAATGGAAATTATACTATAATAATAGCCACTCTTAAATTGTTGCATGCAATGTTGCACAAAGTAGAAATCGATCCTACTCCTACAACATTACAAGTATCATAAGCAATTTGCTATTTAATGTATTTGGGACTGAAAGGGTTAATGAAAAATCATTGATATTGATGATGATGATGATATTGATAGTGACAATGACTTAAGATGATTTTATTTGAATGTCTCTTTAGAATGATGAAGGCAATATCTGTAATAATATTGTGGGCTATCTGGCTGTCTACAGAGTTTGTTTTGCCTTGGCTGCTTTTTTCTTCTTTTTCTGCCTGATAATGTATGGAGTGAAATCTAGTAAAGATCCTCGCAGTGGTTTTCAGAATGGCTTCTGGGCAATCAAGGTTCTTTTGTTTGTTGGTTTTATTGTTGGAGCATTCTTCATCCCCAGTGGCAAGTTCAATGAAGGTAAGTTTAGTGAATGATCTAAGTCTTAAAGTCTTAAAAGTTCCTGGGTATCAAACTCTTTTGATTACTTTTAAACAGATGATAAATAAAAAGTGTTAGATGGACAGTTAGTGGGAAGGGTCTATAGAAAAGGGACTAGTTAAATCAATATTTAGTAAGTACAATGTATTATTTGAAAACAACCAGAAGTGATAAATATGCAGTTAAAATGGAGACCCAGATAAGACAGACACCTTAAGTTTATTGAACAGAAACCAAATATTGGTCTCTGTCATGCATTTTCTCAGCCATTTATTGGGTTTTAAGTCTCTATAAGATGGACATCTCTCTAAGACAGGCAGTTAAGGACAGTCCTAAAGGTGTCTATCTTAGAGAGGTTTGCCTGTATAACATTCAGGGATTAGTAATCTTGAACAATTTTTGCAAGTTGTGTTATCCACACCATTATCTACACCATTACCTGATGAAGACTAGTTAGCAGTAGCAATTGAAGTGTTGGGTTCATTTAGTTATGATCATTATCATTAGACAATCAAACAAGTATTTTTCATTATGTAATTTATTCAAATATCTTCCACAACTTCCTTTTCACTTTATTAAGCCATACCCATATGGAGCTAAATTAACCAGTATATACCTATTTTAGTTGACTTTGTGAAGGAGCTGCCTTAGCTCTAATATCTGCAAATGGTTCTTGCCCTAGATGTCTTCTCAGGTAAAACTAAGGGCATTAAAATGGAGACCCCTGGAGTCCTAAATTGGGTTGTTCAAACTTGTTAAATTTCCTGGCTATGAAGAGTAGTTATGACTATAAACTGTAAAAAATAAACCAAAAAGAAGTAAAATGTGATTGCTAATTGTTGCTATTTTGTTTTATACACAGTTTGGATGTATATTGGTTTGGTTGGTGCATCCTTTTTCATTCTCATCCAACTTGTCCTTTTGATTGACTTTGCACATTCTTGGAACAGTGCTTGGGTCGAAAACATGGAAGAGACTGGGTCCAAGTGTTGGGCAGCAATGTTGTTGACTTTCACGTTTGTCATGTATGGAGTCAGCATTGCTGGGATAGTTTGTTTGTATGTCTACTTCACCCAGGCGTCAACATGTCATCTTAACAAGTTCTTTATCAGTTTCAATCTTTTGTTGTGCGTACTTGCATCCATGCTGTCCATTCATCCAAGGGTTCAGGACATGCAGCCACGATCAGGTTAGTACTTTCTAGAGTGTGAAACAATATGTTTTTGGTATTAAACATACTCATTTGTAGGTAATATGTGGAGAAGTGGTTTGTGCTGTAAAATCAACAAAGCTATGAAATGATCTTTTTGGTACTAAGTAATTTATGTAAAAATAAAAATCAACTATTAAATGATTCAAGCATTCATGAAAAAATTGATCTATCGTGATAAGGCCAAATAAGCTTTTAGGATTTTAAAAGGGGTTTTTTAAACCCTTGACCTCATGATTTTTATCAGGCTTCTGTTTTGGGACAGCATTTCAGATGAGGGCCAGCAAATGGTGAATTTCTCCAGTGTTCTCTTGACTATTGGCCAATATTTGCAGTAGATTCACAGGTTTTGGAAGAGCAACTTTAGGGATTGAAGTCAGATAAACTGTATAGTTAAATGTCAAAATGGATGCAATTTGCAAATTATACATAATATTATTATTTTTTAACTCTTTCTAGGCTTTTAGCTGTGTCAGATTTTAATTGATTGGTCACCATTAATTTTGACAAAAAATAAAGTCACAAGTAGCAATATGTATTGCCATGTCTCACTATTTTAGTATTACTAATGGTTTTATTTACAGAGTATAACTTAGCCAGTAAAACCAAGGTTAATTTACTAATAATCTGCTTCCTTTGGTAGGTTTGCTCCAGTCTGCAGTGATTACACTTTACACAGTTTTCTTGACATGGTCATCGCTTTCTTATCAGCCAGGTAGTGCAGACTTTCTTTCTTTAAATCAGAGTTATTTATTTTCTAACTTAATTTTAGAGTTCCAATTTCAACAAAAAAAATGTCATTGAGCAAGTAAGTTTGAAAAAAAAATGAATTGTTTGTTTTTTGTAAGTTATCTGTACAGTACAAATAAATTTGTTTTCAGAAAGAGTTCTACAATTGTGTTTTATTTATTTATTATTGTGTTAGAATGTTTATTGTTGAACTGATCTTTGTTTTTTTGAATTTATTCTTTTAAACAAATATGTACTAACCTCAAATGTATTTCTTTTTAACTATTCAGTTATCACTTCTATTGTTAGAATCTATAGTATGGGTGGTCTCTTAGATATAATTATTTTAATCTTAAAGTCCCTATAAAGCTTAATTTTTTACTTTTTGGATTAAAACTGTTATCATCTGTGAACTCAAAATTCGAACAACCAAAGAAAATTTCCACGTCTAAGTATGCTTTTTAATAAAAAATGATTGGAATGTAAATTTTGAATGAGCAGGCTGGAGACTGGTAACCTGTGGCGTAGCAGCAGTGAGTTATGCGGTTTTTGTTTTAAAAAATTCATTTCTGTTAAAAAATGTCATAAAATTTTTATTTCAAACAGTTTCAGGGGAATAATTCATTGATTAAAGTTATAACAATGTGACAATTGCAACCAGAATTGAATTTTTTGAGATAAAAAAGATTGTCTGTGCTTCATGCCTCAAGCTACGTCATATGTCTCCTGCTATGCCATCATTGGACCCTTCAAGCCTAAAAAATGTAACAGCGAGAAAAGGTTTTATTTTCAAAAATTACTATTATTAAAGGCTTCTACTTTTCATCTGGAACTTCAAAAAATAAGCTTGATAGGGACTTTAAATATTGCTATAATGTAGCTTTGAAGGTGTAAATAATTTGTTTAGTATTGTCTCCACACCAGGTCTAGATTCATGAGTGTTTTTTTTTTCAGTGTAGCTCTGTTTAAGACAATCATATCTAGGGCCTTTTTTGAGCTGCTAAGCTGCAAGTTTATAAATTGGCCAACTATTCTTTTAACTGTCTTGTTTTTAGATGAGTGCAACCCACTTTATACAGCGGCCAAAAACTCTACCATGTCACAAGTGAACAGTCAGGTCCTGACACACATGGACAGTCAGGCCATCATTGGACTGGTTGTTATGTTCTTGATGGTCATGTACGCAAGCATCAGAACCTCCAGCAGTTCTCAGGTGGGAAAGCTGGCTCTAAGTTCTAATGGCAGTCCAACAGGCACTGGTGGGCTAGAGACAACTACACTGACTGAGGGGAGGTCCCAAGGGGGTAATAATGTCAATGTAGTTGAAGAGAACCGCGGCCAAGTCTGGGATGACGAGGAGGAGGGTGTTGCATACAGTTACTCATTCTACCACTTTATGTTATTCCTGGCCACTTTGTACGTTATGATGACCATCACAAATTGGTACAAGTGAGTAATACAATGTAGCTATACTTTATAGTTTCTGTTTCAAACGTTTTTTCAATACACAGAGCTTTTGTAAAAGAAATGCTTAGCCATTTGCCTCATGCAGGCAAGAGTAACTAGTAACTAAATTAAATCCTTTCTTAAGCCTACGTGGCCCTTCAGGCTGTGCTTATCCCTGGTTTCCATTGTGCTAAGTGGATGTAAGAGTCTTTGACTCCCCTTGCATAGGACACAAACCCACTGCAGGTTAGCCCTCAGCAGAAGCAAGACTCATTTATACAGCTGAGTTGACTGTATCAAGTCAGGTAATGTGGGCATCTTTCTCAAGGGCACAACACAGTTGTCTTACCTGGGCTTAAACTTTTGACCCTCAGATTATAAGTCTCGAACATGCTAAACACTCCACCACTGTGCTGCCGACTGACAAGAGTAACAAACAGTGACTTCTCTACCACCATCTATCGGTGAAATGATGGTGTAAACTGTACTAACTCTCTACAGCAATTTATATACTGCCTGTCAGGTTTTCAGCACTGTGGTTTACTGGACTAGTTCTTTGAATGATGGCCAATTTACATCTTATGGTTGGCATCCAAGGGTTCTTGAAGGAAACTTGATGCCACTGTCTTTGTTGTGGTATTTAGATGTAGGTAGTCTGATCTGAATGGCTTTTTCCATATTGTGAATTTTTGTAGAATGGGAATCTGTTTGAACAGCATTCATTAGTGTATCTAGTTTGGGTGATTAGCTAATGCTTCTTTAATCATTCTTTTAGTTGTCTTCTTAGCTCTTTGATATTATTAGCATTGACAATTTTTTTGACACCACAGGTATTATCACTCAGTTTTCACTATTGCCTAATGAAGTCTGTTTAAAACATTTCAATAAAAACATAACAATGAATCTATTACCATTGAACACAGCTTTGAGTCTTCATTTGTTTTTGCTCATGTCCATGCATCCATTCCTCACCCCAGTTTCCCATTGTGTGAGTGCACTTGGATTTTACTCTGGGCAAAAAGAGGACTGTTTTGAAGCCTACTGTGAGAAAAACAATTAGCTATATTCTTTTTTTATTATACCTATTTTTGCAACGAATGATGTTTCTTTTACAGATTTCTAGTTTTACAATTGAAATGTTTGTAGTATATAGAAAAACTTTCAGTAGTTGGCTGGTTTTTGATACTAATACTGCTTGTTGAATTTTGGCTCAAGAAATATAAAGGGGGAAAGGGGAGGTGAAAGCGTCTGTGGAATTTTGGCAGATTTGGCCAAAAATTTTTTTCAGATTGTGGATTTCAACAATAATTTCAGCGGATCTGTGGATCCAATAAATCTGATGGATTTCAGATTTTGGCAAAAAAGTTGTGCAGATTACGGATTCAAAGCATAATTCTAGCCGAACTGCGGATATCTCAATGACCAGATCAATGGATTTGCCACTGACATTGTGCAGATCAGCGGATCCTGTACCCCCCTTTCAACCCCCTCCCCCTCCCTATAAAGCAAAGTTCTTTCCCCTCTCTTTACTCTACAAAATTATTGTTGGTTTAACCTCTCATTGTTTTCTCTGTACCCTTATAGAAGCTAGACTTGCTCACTACAGGTAATTGTTTGTACACATTTTACAGACCCGAGGGAGCTGACTTCCGTAAACTGACTTACAGCACTGCAGCAGTGTGGGTGAAGATTGTGTCCAGCTGGTTGTGTTTATTGTTGTACATATGGACTCTGATTGCTCCCCTGTGTTTTCCAGATAGAGACTTTGACTGAACCATAACAGTATTAGCAGGTTACTGTTGCCAGTTGGGTGTCAGGGTATCCACCCTATGATGAAATAAATGGCCAAAATTATCGAAATCAAAACCAAAACATTAGAAATGTTTCTGAAGCTTAAAATAGGAATTTTGCTACCTCCTTCTGAGCAATCCTGGCAGTTCCCATGACTGATGACTCTCCCTGTTCAGGGGTTACAATAGCTTTTCTAGGAGAAGCATGGAGTGCGAGGGTTCAAACATATATTATTAGGTTACACAAGTTTCCTAGGGTGCTAACCTTTTTTTCATTAAAAGTAGAATCTACCGTAAGTATAAGGAAAGATGGTTGTATGGTTTTTTTTAATATTGTTTGAGAAATCACCTCCAAAGTAGCCAGATAACACAAAGTAGAAAGCACTGTTACCAAGGGCCCCGCTCTTAATGTGTTCCCTGCCTGTGCAAAGGTAACTGGGTCAGCCCACCAGTTGTAACTACTCATTTTTCTTCCAAGTTTGCTGGTTCAGTCAGGAATTTGTCAAACTTTTTGAAACTAACTGATTGGTTTACTTTAGGCACTCGGAGCTCAACATTTGTGTTGGTGTAAATAAAGCACTTTTATCTAAAAGAGTGCTTTTTGGTTTTTCATCAAAATTATTGCAATAATTTTTTAATATTTTCCTGTTTTTTGAGAAATTTAGAATTTTTCAGTTCACAGGGTGTTAAGAAGTGTTGCCCTAAGACTAGCCTTCGAGTTTTCATAGATGTTTTGAACTGAAAAAAAAAAAGTAAGGATAACTTAAAATGAACTAGATATAAAGCTTAAGCCCAAGGGGTGTGCATGCCATTAGAAATGTGAGAGTGGTTCAGGAGGGGGAGAGGTGTGTAGTGTGGTTACAAGTAGAGCCCACAGATATTGGAAAGGAAACTTTAATCGAACATCAGCAAGAGCCAAACTACTAGTACAGAAAAACTGAATTATTCTTGAATGTCTACACGTAATGGCCTACACGTTTTTTTTATAAGAACAATTTTATAAGAACAACGAGGCTCAGATTGGCAAAAATTTAAGAACAGTTTAAGAACAAGCTGAGGCTCGGGCTCGATGGCTAATTGTTTTTTAAAGGTCGCTGAGCTTCGGTCTTCCACTGAACAATACAGAATGAATACGAAATGCTTTGCAGTTTATGATAACTAGAAATCGTCCCGGGAAAATGGCTCGGCGAATTCGTTTTTTAACACATGTATTGCAACACCTGCTTGGCTTAGTTTTTCTTCGATTTAAAAACATAGAAATAAGAACAATTTAAGAACAACTGGAGCCTCAAATCGCCAAAAAATTAAGAACAATGAGGCTCGGCCAAATTTACTGGTTCTTATAAAAAAAAAGCGTGTATAACCTCTTGCTTTTCAAATGGAACATCTTTCGTATTGCTTTAGTCATATAGGGAGTCGCCTTCAAAGAGGGTTGTCGAAAATACTCAATTGGAATGCTAAAGTAAGTTATTGAAATCTTGACAAAGCTTCCAAACTTTCCCACATAGGATATAGAACATATTCTTTACAGTGATCTGGTTAAAAGAATACGAAAGCTCGACTGAATTCCAATATAAAACTCATTACTTAGATCTAATAAAGAGAAAACGTAGTTTTGTAAATCGTCGTCATAAGCAACTGAGACAAATTCTTGGGGTGGACAAACTTGATGCCAGTTTGCATATATCCACTGTATGAACAAACAATCGTTATTCTGCAGTAGAAACGATAATGGAAACAGCTTTGACAGGTGGGAAAAATTGCGCGCCAAAACTGCTGCGCGTACCACAAAGTCATGCACTTTTTCTACCAGAATCAAGCTTTTATCCTAAGATGTTTAAGAGTGAGAGAGCATTGGCATTATGCTAAAGCAAAGTTTTTTTAAAGGTTTTACTGATTTTCTTCAACTGTGCTAAAATATGCGCAACACAACAGGTTTTGTTCTTATAAAGTATGACCTGATCGAGCCATTGCTGAGCCTAATTAAACAAGCTGGTTAAATAAAACTGCATGGCTTACTGCAAGCTGCGGCTTGCTGCGCTGTTTTAATGGACTGTTTACTCAGACTGAAAAGATACTGTTCCAGGTTATTGTATATGCAAAATACTGCAAGTGGCAGAAAAGCAGATGGTTTTTCAAAGTTGGCCATATCAAGCTTTTGAGTACAAATTATCATGATACTAAAAACGATCAGTTTCGGAAAACTATTTGAATAATCAATATAAGGTATGTGTAAACCGAAAAAACAGATTTTATCAAAATATACTTCAAGCTCGCCAAAGGAGTGCACCATCACATCTAGATTGGAGATTTGTCAACCTTTGAGGCTAATATCTAGCAAAACACCTACTGTAGTAATTGACAGCAATAATAGACTGATAAAAATGAGTCGGTAAAATCAAACGGATTTAACAAGAAAACGTAACATTTTATTACGGCATAGCAAAGCAAGGTTAGTGAACTCATTAAACCTTCTTTGTAGCGTTTTATTGGAAAAATTAATAGCTTCGATTTTAGTTTTATTTAGTTTTGGTTTTGGGGGTCAGCCATAAATTAAACCTTACCTTCTAAATTTTTTAAAAATAAAAACAAAAAAATCTCAACAAAAATTTAGATTTTGTTAAAGCAGTGGACATTTTCAGAATGATCACTTTGTAGGTTTTCAAGCAGTGGTTTAAAGTTAGATCAGTTTTATGTGAAACCGTTTTTACCAGGATAAGGAGAAAAGGGAAAAGGCTGATGCAAATGAGGAGAGAGGGGGGTTCAACATTTTTGTTGATCAAGTTTTAACAGCGTCAGTGTGATTTTAGGGAGGAAGGTTCGTCAAAATTCATACAGGGAAACTTCAAATGCACCTCCCTCGTAAGAACCACACCCTTACCTTGCTTTTTGCTTTGAGCAAGCTAAACAGAAAAAATGCGTTTGTTTATGAGTTATATGCTAGCGGGTGTACAACTGTTCTACAGCAAAAGCTACCATTTCTTCATTCAAATACATTCCATAATTCATTTTTTACAATGTTGGAAAACTTTTTCCGTTTACAATTTTTTCGGTGGATTGTGCATCGGACGTTTGCAAAACATATTTCTTCTCAACAGATCTTAAATGTCCCTGTTGTTAGATGCGTAAATCTTTAATGAGTCAATATAGGGGAAAACACTAGGTCATCGCCTCCAATTCAGAGATCTCGCCGGGAGCCGAGAACCCAATTCCGAAAAACGAGAATTAACAATTTTGCAAGCCCGTGTCGAGCTGGTAGCGCGGCTATAATCTTATTCACGAGCAGTTAACACGGGTTAACCTTTTTTTTTTCAAAACATTCTTTTTGCGTATGGTTTTAGAAAGTATTGACTATATTATTGCATAATAACAAAGCCAGTATTTTTTAAAACGCTAGCGCTATTCAATCCAATTGCGATATAAGACTTTAACAATCAGGCCCTGTGTTGTTTATCCTACTGCTTTGACAGGCAACAGGTACTAAATATCAGGGTTTCCGGGATAAAGACACCTTTTTTCCCTTTTTAAGTTATTCTCATAATAATTCGCGGTGTTTATTTCCCAATTTTGTTTTAGGGCCACAGAATTCGGTGATTCAGTAAGAACCGCGGTCCGCTAAAACAGTAGGGGTATACACACTATCAGGGCATGATTGGGAAAGTAAGATCATTGTGTAGGCAAAAAGAAAAAACTTTAGGGCCATAATTTTTTTTTACAAATAAATTGTAAAACACTGACTGGGTGAAGACAGTGATCAACTGAAACCAAAATTATGATCATTACCAATTCAAGTTCTTACAAAGACAATAACAAGCTATAAATTTTTCAGCTGTGCGAGAAACGCTGCTAATGACGTCAGCGCGTGCAATGCCAATAAAATAATGCACTGCTGTCCTGCACTTTTTGGTATATTGTCATAAAAATTTTAAGAACTTATGTTTTCAAAATGCTCCAGACAATTAAAGTGTTTATCGAGGTTTTACAGATACTTTTGACTGCATGCCGTTTTATGATTTTTAAATACAAATTTTAAAAATGTTCTTAAAGCTTTCATGTTTTCAAGAATTATCTTTAACCCGGATTTGGTATATCAGTGTTTTTATAACTGTCTTTTAGTTTTAACTTAATTTGGCAGGATTCTCATTTTTTTTCATTTAAATTTCTCGGGGAAACTTTAATTTATCTTTTATCAAAGATAGTCTTAAAAGAAAACAATTTGAAACCCAAAATATTGGATTTTGTATTGTGTTCTGTTTTTCTCAAATGTGGTTTTTAAGGTACAAGCCTGGAGACTAACTAAGACGTAATCGACAGCCACAACACGCTACAAAGACGCTGCTAAATTTATGATCAGTTGTTTTTGGTTTTTAACTAATATTGGTTAGTACTTTTGCTGTTTCAAACAGACAGATATGCCGTAGTTGAACGGATGATTTTCAAAACTTATAGATAGTGAAGAAGTTTGTGCGAAAACAGCTGCGTCATCGAACTTCAAAATCAGTGAGAGTCTTACAAAGTGAATTTTCAGTATATCGCTTCATCACCGAGCTGTTGCACAGTTAACTTGACTCTGTACATAATCCAGCAATCTAAATGGAAAAAGTTTTAAGCTTTTTATTTTAAAGTACACGCTTACGAAGTTATATATAAGCCAAAGGAAGCTTATTGTTTAATTGTGTATTGACCTAGCCTTGTCACTTTAATTTACTGCTTTTAATGGAGCCGAAGCCATTGATAGAATTGCACACACACAATTTGTTAAATTTGGTTTCCCACTGATGCTGTGTTATTGGCTTAATTAGTGTTTCGCAACATATTTATAGTTGACTGCCAAACATGAAATTGGTTCAAAGCGAACAGGTGATTGAGGAGAACAGAACGAAGGCCAACGAAGCTGACAGTAACTCCATCGGACTCTAACTGCACCACATCCGTGTTGAAGATTTTCATTCAACTTTAAGAAAAAAGTCAAGCTAGGCGTTGTTTGCGCTGTCCGGAGTAAAAAATGGAAAATTGGCCGAGTACAAACAAAACCCACAAGGAAAATTCAACGGACACAAATGAAGAAACCGTAGTTTTTGTCCACGAGCCGTACGAGGTGACTATTGTGCGACTGTCGCTGTTTGCTGCTCTCTTTGTAGTAGCGTTTATTGGGAATATCATCGTCTTTACTGCGCCTCTACGATATCCTAAGCTTCGAAAATTCAGTTACTATCTCATTACCATGCTGGCCATCAGTGATTTCATCAGTTTACTGGGTATGCCGTTTATTCTAGCAAGTGGAGAGTTAGGCTCTTGGATTTTCGGAGAGGCTCTTTGCCGGAGTCTGAATCCAATCCAGATTATCTGCAGTATGGTGACAACTAATGTGCACACAGTCATTGCGATAGACAGACACAGAGCAGTCACAAAGCCATTCCGTATCAAACCGAATGGAAATCAGACTCTTTTCGTAATGGCCGCGATTTTGCTGATCTCCATTGGCTGTGCGGTCCCAGCATTCGTAGCAAGGAAACTAATTTCTTACACAGGGTTTAATGGCACGATTTTCCACTTCTGTATGGAGCTCTTCCCCACGAGGCCGATGTTTTACCTGCGAATTTACACAACTTTTCTTTTTGTCTTGAATTACTTTCTGCCTCTACTTATTATGTTTTGCCTTTACACTCGCATTTTGATTCTCTTAAGAAATTCGGATATAAGAAAACAGCGAGTAATCTTAAGTAAGATAAGTTCTACTAATGGAACTAGTAGAAGAACAAGCGTTTCTGAGTCACCAGCAGAGACGAGTTTCAGCTCAAGCTTTGTCAGTAGTGCGAATAGTTTTAGGAAGAAACGAAGCAAGCTCACTGCCGTGGAAAGGAATTTCATAAAAATGATCTTTTTAGTTTTGGCTATATTTAGTTTATGTTATCTTCCGTACCAGATATTTTTCTTGTTGGTAGATTTTGTCGGAGAAACGATTGAGAGATGGAGGTACAAGCTTATTGTTCACCAAGTACTTTTTTTCATCACCTGGTTGCCGAATGCGATAAATCCGATATGTTATAATGCAATGGACAGATACTACAAGAGAGCGTTTAGAATTGTTATCAGTTTTTGCGGAAAAACAAAGTGGCGAAACAGGGATGGCCGGTGTTTGAATGAAAGGCGTGTTTGATGAACCCTACTCACTCCCTTTTAATGTGTCGATACAAGAACTGGACAGCATCCATACTGCTAACGGAGGAACAGAGTGTGAATTTTCAAAAATTAAAGTACACAACATTAATGGAAAAAAGGGAGTTTATCAAAAGCTAACACGACCAAACGGAAGTTATTTTATAGGTCTTCAACATCTGAGTGCTGCGTGATCTGCTTGAAACTGGATTAGGGTTAATTTAGTAAAATTATGAATATGAATGCTCTAGTTAGGAAATATTATTGTATGGTGGAGTACTCCCTTTGTAGGTGTAAAAGGGTTGGTCATCGTATCTTTTAGGGTCAAAATCAGAAATTTGGTATTTTTAGGGGTTTTCAGACAGAAGAACAATTTTTAAGGGTGCAAAACACAAAACGAGAATGTTTTTTTTTGCATTTTTCTCCAAAATCGTTGGGGTATTTTTAAAGGTCTTGAATTTTCGCGCCTTAGTGCATTTTAGAATATTTTTTCGCGTTTCCCGGTAACCATCCCTATCCTTTACCCCGAGTAATTACCCGCCCCTCTCCCGCCCCCCGCCAATGTGATTTATGGTATCCACTCGAGAAAAGCCAAATATTGTTACTGCGTGGTTGACGTAATCAGGACTATAAAGATATATCAGTCTATGTCGAACTATTAATTTTATGGCTTGTTTCAAAAGCATTTGTTGTTTTTATAGAAATACGCAACGAAACAACTTTATAATTTGAAAAGAAAATGTTCGAGGAATGAAGTATCCTCAAAGTCTAGGTCGTCTAGCCTTTTATTCATTATCAAGCTTTCAGTAGCGCGTTGTATGGCAATGTATTGTTGTTTATTTGTGTTTATCTAACTTTGTATATTTGCTCAGTACATAGTTGCTGTGTACGGACTAGACGGAAAGCCGGCAAACCTGAAAAGGGAATCGAAAAACAAAGAACGTACAAATACGCTTTGTTTTTGAGTTGAACGAACCGTGAACTTGCACATCCTAGTGGCGTAGCCAGGATCTGAAAATTTTGCAGGCCCATGAAACCGAGCGAGCGCCTAAGGCACCAACATTTCTAGGGGGTTCCGGGGGAATGCACCCCCAGGAAATTTCTGAAAACTGCGTTTCTGAATTCGCCAGAAATGCACTAAAATCATAAAACCTAGCGAAGATGTTCCTCCCAAGCCAATGTTAGAAACTGTCTTCCCTTGAGAAAAAAAAAAGTCTTTAGCGTTTGGATCCGTAAACGTACTGATGACGTAGGCACAGCCTGGCTAAGTTTTGTAACATCAACATTAGGGACTTGGGGCGAGGCTTAACCACACAGCATTCATTGCAAAATGACAATTTTAGCAAGTGCTTTTACAAAATTGTTCCCTTTCGGCTTCCTTTTATTGAGTATAATAAAGATAATTTTCCAATACTATTCTTTTCCCTGTCGAAATAATACTGCAGGCCAGCAACCTGACTACGTCACTGCATTCTTTGTTTCAGATGTTAGTGAGGATGTTTTGACTGGCTAATTGTTGGTTTGCATTTCAAAACCTTTTGTGTTTTGTGCACAATATAAGACCAGAAAACAAAAGAAAAAGGCTCACAACGATGTACAACAATAGTTTTCTATTAAACTAGTCAAGTACAAACAAATAAACATACTTGCGTTGAAAAAAGCTTGGTATTATGTGTCAAACAACTAGGAAAAATAACTAAAGTTGATTACTTCGGTACACAATACAACAAGTTTAGGTGGACTTTGTTAAAAAGAAAACGGACACCTAAACAAATACGCTAAACTTTATAAATTAATAAAAGAAGACTTGAATGAATGAAAAATTTGCATAAGATTTGCTTCGTTTCAGTCGAATTCAATAAATTTACTATATCCACTGTTTTTATACTTACCAATCGGTTTTTCAATTTCAGCTTCCTCATAATCAGTAGCGGTTGCGATTTGTCTTTGGTTTTCAATGCAGCCATTCTGTTGGTTCACTGGTTTCTCTCGGTGGAGGTTCCCCGACAATGATTGTTCTTAAAATAGGATTCCAGCTAGTACATTTGGAATTAAACCTTCAAATAAACCGATTCTTGATTTGTATAATAGTTACTGATGTTAAACAATATGCTTAAAAGAGATAGCTCCTCCTTATTTCATCAAGGATTGTCACGAAATTAAACCGTGCATGCGGCAAGCAACACTCCCCAGGGACATTCCTTCGGAACTTATTTGTGCACATCAGCGTACCAGGGTTAAAACACTGAGACTGATCATGAAATCATTCGTGAAATGAAGTGGAATTTCGCAACCATGCTATAAAATTAAAACTCCGTTTGAATAGAGTTCAAAATTACCATTTCTCTTTCCATGTCGAAACTCAAAATCCGGCCGAACTTTCCGTTTCAATGCCGTAAGTGAACAGATTTATACTTTCAGGACGAACTGTACAGCAAGAGCTGTTCACTGGACGAGGCTAGGGGGAGGTGGCAGGCTAAGTTTCAATTTTAAAACCTACAAAGCCCCTCGCTCCACGTGCACTCCTTTTATAGACTTTTTCATGCAAAAGAACTTAAACAACAGTCGAACAAGAGCTGGAAAAGCAAAGGCACTGTTATAAACGATACACCAGCAAAGATTAATGTAAAAAGTAGCATCAAATTTTGTAGAAAATCTTGCAAGGCAAGCAGAGAAGGCAGCATGGTGCAGAAAAAACATGAAAAATCGGTACGACACCACGGGAAAGTTGTCAGGCAAAAGGGGAAAGAAGCAAATCTCTAACCAGACAGGAAGACCAATTAAAGAGGTGGGCGGAACATTTCAAAGACTTCATAACAGACCGTCACCAACAGAGCCGGCCGATATCCTGCCAGCTAACAACCCACTTCCCATCAATACCGAGAAAGAAACTGAAGACTCACAATTCACAAGGGTAAAATTTCCGTACTCACCCATACTTTATCATAAATGCATACAGTAATAACAGCCAAACTTCACATTTTCGTTTCGGGAATTAAAAAATAAAATCCCTACCCCAACCCTTACCATTATTCCTAACCCTAACAGTGATTTCGAGAATTTTTGATTGCTCGTAAAACGAGGCTTACCTTCGATTGGCCCGAAGATCAAAAGCTTCGTATGCATAATTAAGTATGGGAGAGTACGGAAAGTTAGCCGGCACCAGGCCCAGATAGCGTTCCACCAGAAGGGGTTGGATCGGCCACTCATTGCGCAAACCAGACGATAATGTCAAAAGACAAGCACTAAATTGGAACCGCCATGGAAAAAGAAATAGAGGAAGTCCAAGAGCCACCTGAATGGTGTAGATCTACAGAGCAAGAACTAAAGGCCACGGAAAAATCCTGAAGCGAGCTTGTAAATTGGCAAGAAACAGAGAAAAGTGGAGAACGCTTTTACGTGACCTAAGCGCCCCATGGCGTTAAAGGGTTGAGTACAGTAGAGTTTCACGCAAACTGACATACTAAACACATCAAGAGACTCTGGCCGGCACCACACTCAGAGCATCAGTATTGGCAAAATTGCAAGGTTTCGTAAACACTTCCCAAGAACTTATGTAGGTATAAAGTTTTGAAAATTGTTATTTTCCCTTTGGAAAAACATGAAAACGAGGTTGCCATACATTTTAAAGGTGTGGAAAAAACCATACCCCTTCCCTTTTAGCGCTTGCTTCGTAGGCTAAAACAAAGCCAGTACAATTAAAAGTCCTTCCAGAAAAGAGTCGTTCTGAAACTAGAATACAACAAATGGCAATCAAATATTCTCGGCTTCCTTCCCTCCCTCTTCTTTAGTCCCCCGCTTTTATCGCCCAGAATTGAACTTGAGACTTTGTGCGAGTGAGGCACACATGACAACCACTACACTACAGTGACCTACTGATGCTTCAGCTGCGTAGAATAAAATAAGAGACAAAAGCTGAAGTACAACCGCATCAGTCAAGTCATCGCAGTGTAGTGTTTATCTACTAAAAAAACGACTAGGTCGAACACGAACCTTGATTCATATAAAATAGCTGATTTTTGATAAGTTGTTTAAGTCCCTATCAAGCTTATTTTTTTAAGTTCCAGATAAAAACTGCTGTCATCTGTGAACTCAAAAATCGAATAACCAAAAAAAATTTCCACGTCTGAGTACGCTTTTTAATCAAAAAAAGGTTACAATGTAAATTTTGACCGAGCAGGCCAGGGACTGGTAACCTGTGACGTAGCAACAGTGAGTTATGTGGTTTTTGTTTA
>JAOBRD020362185.1:0-37597 GCA_027575215.2 Hydrozoanthus sils
ACGTGAGGAAACGGCTGAGCAAACATCCTCGCGAGCAAACAGCTCAGCTGTTTACCTCAAGTGTGCGCCGGCCTTAAATCCAAGGGAAAATTAGTTTTGCTTCGAGTTAGCGGTAATTTGGAGTTACGAGGGTTCCAGTTATCAGGGCTTGACTGAACCTGAAAAATGTTCTACTTACAAACTGCAGTTGAACACATCTCATTTATTCTTGCTTCAAACTCAGTCTCTTCGACTTCTTGTAGAAACTGGCAGGAGCGGTAGGCAGTCACCAGCATTTCCAGGCAACTGGTCAAGGATTTATCGTCCATCACTACGCCGGCAAGGTGAACAACTCTTACTTTATAAACCTTTCAGTCCCAGTAAAACTTTATCAAAATCTAGTTTCTCCATACATAACACATACAAAACAATTCATTTGGTATTGAAAAATGAGGATTGATCAAACAAAGCGATCTACTGAAGATGAAAAGTAAAATTCTCCGAAACTTGTTCAATGAAATGTTTGTGCTCTAGTTGGGAGAATTTACCAGTACACTGATTGGGACCTAAAGGGTTAAACCATACGTTTTGCTCATGGTTGTTGTGCCCAGATTCCAAGACTTCCCAAAACTGATGCTATAGCAACCACCAGAGTTTTGAAGTTAGCTTCTGTTGCAGCTTTGTCAAAACTTGAAGAATATTTCTGAGTTTTGTTCCACTGATAGGAAAAGGCAAGCAAGAAATGTTGTTTTGTACGCCCTCACTATCAATGTTGCCTTCCTAGTATCTTAAGACCCCAGGTGATCTACTAAAAGTTTCTGACAGGTTGTAAACATTTTTTTGACAGGTGACTTACGACTGTGATGGATTCTGTGAGAGGAACCGTGACGTACTTTTCAAGGACCTGATCGAGTTGATGCAGAGCAGTGAGAAGTATGCATGATGCCATATTCAATCTTACAAATTTCATACTAGATTTTAGGCTTTCACGTGTGTGATATATTTAAAACAGATAAAACGTAAAAAACATGTAGGATTACAGAAGGTTAGAATTTAAAGTAAAACATTAGTTTCCATTTGATATCATGACAAACTAATGAACATTTGTCTCATGCTGACTCAAATACCTGGCAACTCAAAGCTCTTCCTCAGTCAAACCAAAACCAATATCCACTGCTCGTTTTGCAATACTTTTATCCTCAGTTAAACGAACTCTTGTTATTGTGCTGGCGGCATAGTGGCAGTTAACCTGTTCGCCAGTTTGAGCCCCAGTCCCCAACTTGTTCCAGTCGACTCGGCTGTATAAATGAGTACCAGTTCTCCTGGGAGCTAACCTGCGATGGATTAGTGTCCTGTCCAGGGGGAGTCAAAGACTTTCATCCGCTTAACAAGTTTATTTCTGGCCATTATATTAGTATTGATATGAAACCCTTCTTATTCTCTCTACACTTTTTCATTCTTTCAGTCCATTTATAAGACAGCGATTCCCTGAAAGCACAAACACAGACAAAAGGGGAAGGCCTACCACTGCTGGCATGAAGATAAAGGTAAAATAGGGCTAGAAGTAAGTTCTTGAACTAGCCAAGACCCTTCAAGAAATTCAAGAGCTGACTAGGGCTAAACCTGCACAGCCTTAATCTCGAACTGAAGTTAAGTTTCACAAATTCCAGCGGGGGAACTGAATTTTAATATGAAACATTGCACTGAGTAACACCCAAATCCGTGAATCTTTTACCTCGATTCAAGACTTGTAAAGTCTGTGTATGTTTGCCGATGGTCTATTTTCATCAGTGGAACCTTAAACACGAGAAAGGTCTGTTAACTAACGGTTAAGAGTGGGGATCCTGTGTGCTAAAAGTCGTTTTATTTCAGACCCAAGCAAATCAGCTTGTCGATAAGTTGATGATGTGTACTCCACATTACATCCGCTGCATCAAACCAAACGAAACCAAGAAACCTCATGACTGGGAACCAGAGCGAGTCCGCCATCAAGTGGAGTATCTTGGACTGAAGGAGAACATCCGGGTGAGACGAGCAGGTTTTGCATACAGGAGACCATTCAACAAGTTCCTCCAACGCTACGCCATCTTGACACCTGAAACGTGGCCCCAGTGGCAGGGGGACGTGCGCCATGGGATTGAACACCTCATGAAAGCAGTAAACATGGACGCTGATCAGTGGCAGCTGGGCAGAAGCAAAGTGTTTGTCAAGGCGCCAGAATCAGTGAGTGTCATTTCTGTTCAAAACTTTGCAATATTGTGGTGAGTGGGTAAAACTCGTGTCACTCAGATATCAGGCACCATATTGTAAACTTTCCGGGGGTGGATGGGGGCTCGATATAGGTGTTTTTATTGAATTCCCGGTCCTTATAAAAGCTTTTAAGCTTTTGATGGAGCGACTTCTCGTGTTCTTTTAAATATTTTGGTGATACCTGAATCTTACTTTCTGAAAACTAGACTGTTTTTTTTTTAAAAAATCTGTGCTAACAGATTCTTATGTATGATAAGGAAGTTTAAAGTGCTAGTTTGGGCCTAACAGGTTCTTATATTTACTGTGCAGTAGAACTTCAATATGTTTTAAGATAAAAAAATTGCGTCGACCTGCCCAAACCAACATATATATGTAATGTTTTGATGTAGGCAACAGCACCGTGGTTTGGGCATGAGAGTATGTTTTAAATGTCTCCTCTTTTTTAACCTTTCCTCTAGTTGTTCTTACTTGAGGAGTTGAGGGAGCGAAAGTTCGATGGTTATGCACGTCGTATCCAGAAAGCCTATAGGATGTACAAGTCGCGGCAGTACTTTGCAGAACTCAAACAGCAAGGTACGGTTAAAAAACAAAATTGCAGGACATAGAGTAAGCGTATTGATTATAAGTGGTAAATTATTGTTATTACTTATATTATTATTATTAAATTGTTACTTACTAACTACGAAATTGTTTTTTACTAATCAATTCAATAAGAAACCATGCTATAAAAGGGTTAAGTCCCCCCTTATCTCAGACCTTTCAAAATTTAAATTTTGAACCAAGAGGCGGTTCAACTTCTCACTAAGCGATAAGAACAAGAAATTCATAACCGCTGAAAACTAAACTACAAGAACAACAACAGCAACAACAAGTTTATCTGTGCCCTCCAAGCACAGGAGTAAATATTCGTAACAGTTCCTTATATACAGTAGTTGTAAACAGAAACGCATATAAAGTTTGTTTCGTTTTGTTCTCTGTTTCTAAAAGAAATCTCGCCAACATTTCAGAGAAATAATGTAGCTTTTTCGGGGGTTTCACACCTACAAGTTTTCGTTCATTAGAAAAACGCGTTTTTCGTCGAAACTTCGTTAACTTCGCTTGCGTTTCATATTCTCACTACCGAATGTTATGTTCGTAGTATAGTCCCTCTGTTTGAAACAGAAATCAAAAACTTTTGACTCTGAAGTAATTAGATATTCTGTTCATATGTTACACGTAAAATAATTTTACACATGAACAGTGAACATATTTCATGCCATGCCTCTTCGGGGGTTGAATGACAACTGAAGGTTACGACCGCCTGGCACAGTTGTTTAGTTTTGAGCTCCGTTTCCCCTTGTGTTCTTTACAAAGGACTAAATCGATTTGGTTTTCCTAAAGATAGTAGTTTTAAAGCGACGTTGGTTTCACGAAGTTTTTTTTCTTATCTAGATCTACTCCAAGTTTATCTCGTTGTGATTCTCAAAAACCTTTGCTAATTTCTCTTGCATTAGCATCTGACATCCTGTTCCAGAAGAAAGAGAGAAGAAGAGGAAGTATTAATAGGAATTTTGCTGGCGACTACATTGGATACGGCGACAATCCTGCTCTGAGAGCTCTAGTAGGTACGTTGCAACTTTGCTTTGGTTACTTGGTCCGGGCCATGGACAGTCATGGAAAACTTTGGATGCTACCAACTTCGAAGAATTGTTTGCCAAGCCTGCAGAGTTGTAACATTTTATGTCTGCTCACTAATAAGCCACATAATACAAAATGATTGAACTGACAAGGCAGACAGTTTATTTTATCTTTTGAAGTCTTGAATTTGGTCAACGATGCAAAAAAAGGGCCATTTTACTGAAAAAGATGGCAGTTCAATGGGCAGTTTTACGTTTTACCACAATACTTTCCCAACTTCGCTAAAAGGGGTAGGGGGGGGGGAGGGGAGGGACAATGCTATTCTACAAAAAAGACAACAATGCATTGCGAACGAATACCGCTAAATAGCCACAATGAAAGCCACAGTCTTGTGAAATTCATCAACAGTGTATTCGCAACATTTAGGTTTTTTTAGATTTTTTTGTGCGTTAGCAGTCCAAAAGTGTTAAAGAAATATATTTAACTTCTTTAGATTCTTTAAAAATCGTTACGTTTTGTTAAAGCTCAGTCTTACCTCTTGTACTATAGAAAAACGTGAGAGAATTGAGTTTGCAGCTACAGTCAACAAGTACGATCGACGCTTCAAGGCAACAAAAAGAGATCTGTTACTTTCGAGTAAACACATTTATCTCATTGGAAGAGAAAAGGTTTGTTGGTTTGGTTGTTGTTATTACCTTATTTCCCTCCCCCGCATCAAGGTTGCAAGGGTTCTGAGATGCGAAAAACACAGAGTTGCACTTTGAAGCCGTTTCCTTTTGTTCAATATTTTTTTATGTTTGACGGAATGTGTTGTTACTATTTATGTTATCTATTGTGTTCAACCGGGACTGCAACATCGATAATGACAGCTTGCAAAACACACATTTGCCCTTTTCGATCAGTTTGCAAATGAAGATTGACAAAGTTTTCTGTAGATCGTTGTCGTTGTCGTAGTCGTAAGAACTCCCAAACTGAGCTTTTCCACGTTGTAATTTTCAAGACGAAGGTGTGCCGATGGACGGCATGGTGCATTCCAACGTGCTGCTACTTTTAATATTATTATCTACCGTCGTTGTGGATGGTTCCCCCTGCGTTGCTAATTAGGAACCTTAAGCAGCAAGGATGCCAACATCGACAACGGCAGCTTATGAAATATGCACTTCTTGCTTGACTTTTCGATCACGTATATCTAGTTTGCTTTCTATCTTGTCCGAATTACGCTTTGTAAAGAGAAAAAGATGAAAGTGTTCTTCTTAAAGAAGAATGAAAATTGACAAAATTTCCTGTAGGTCGTTCTCATAATCTCATGATGTTACACATACCAATTTTAGCGCTACTTTTCGTGAAACGATATAGCGTTAAAAATTGGCGTGACATGTTACACGAGCCAACTTTCGCAAAATTTGTCATTTTTTGTTAAAAGGTTTTGAAACCATTTAAAAAATTCGCAACGCGTTGCCGAGCAAAACATTGCGCGAAAAGTCGGCTACATGTTACACAACAGTTAATTTTGAACGCAACTTCGATACGCGAAAAGTCGCACTGAAAGTTGGATCATGTAACACCACCTTAAAAACTTCAAAATTGAGCTTTTGACGTTGTAATTTTGCAAGACGACGGTGTTCAGATGACCAACGCGATGAGTTCCAACATGCTGTTATTGTATTAACTATTGTTTTGTGCCGTCGTCTTCGACGCCAAGTTTTTGCCTCTTCTTATTAATAAGTTAAGAAGTTAGTATCAAGAATTTTGCTTGCCGTATGTAAATTTGTTTTCTTGTCACACAGGTTAAGAAAGGGCCTGAAAAAGGCAAGGTTTACGAAGTTGTGAAACGAAAACTGGAAATGAAATCAATTGGATCTGTTTCCCTCAGGTCTGTAAATCTAGTGCTTATCCTACTGTAGATGCAAATATACACAGACGTCATTAAGCAGCAAAGTTTTTTCAGAACATTTCACATAAGTCTTGCTGTTGCCTTGTTAATAAGAATATATCCACAAACCCTCTTCCTGCTGACCTTTTAAAAGCCCAAGTCAAAAAAAGTCTAAAAATTTGTCAACATCAGAATTTGATAAAACAACGCACATTTGCTGAATCTACTTGAGAAGATGAAGAAAACAAGTGGTTACTTTGTAGGTTTTTAAGAACTTTAAAAGTTTAGGATGTTTAGAAGTTATGATGTTAATTCGTTTCTAATAGTGTAAGAGTTAATATAGGTACGTTACTCAGAGAGTTTCTATCTTATTCCAATCTAAATTGTTGCTCAATTTGATTACGAAGCGGCCGTGTGAAACGAAACCTTTGTTTACGCTGTACAAGCCTCACCATGGTGTCGAGGCTTGTAGAACAAAACAAACGATTCGTGTACACACGACTGCTTATAGTTGTATTGGTCTTATGTCTGACACTTCTCATTCTCTATCACGGGAAAAGAGTAATCAGTAGAAAAACATTTCTGCTTAAAACTGATTACATTTGTTCTGTTTTTCAACCAGTCCTCAGCAAGATGACTTTGTAGTTCTTCACGTACCTGGAGAGTACGACAGTGTGCTGGAGACTGTGTTTAAGACAGAATTTCTCACGCTTTTGTCCTCCAAATATGAAGACGCCATCAGCAAGAAACTTCGGGTTGACATCAGTGCGAAGTAAGAAGTAATTTAATATGTTCCTCCTTGCTTAACTTCAAACTGAATGAAAAGGAAGAAACACTATTTTCAGATTTTTTGGATGAGTTTTGAGGGAAGTAATAGGTTTTGTAATAGTAATGGTAGTTTTTAATAGAAATTTGAGTTTCAGGGCTTTATAGAGAAGTTGAAGAATTAATTTGAAGTTGATATTTGATAGAAAAACCCCAAAACGTCCAAACAAAGCTGCACTTGCCCATGGTCATTAGGGACGGTTTGGTGCTTTTATTCAAAAATTTCCATTTTCAAACTTCCCTCTCAACTCTTTCGTTATCCCCAAAAAATTAAATATAATCCCCCCTTAATTACTTTTATTAGTTGGCAACTATGTTCCATCAGAGTTCTTTGACCTGTTCAGCCCCAAACACGATTCAACTGTCGACAGATGATGGTGTGTTGGCAGGCTCACCCAACTAGAGTTCACTTTTCATTTCGTCAGTTCCGAAATTTCACTTTTCATCTTCATTTTTTTACCTTGTTTGATCAATTTTGTTTTTGCATTACAAATGACTTACATTGTATGAGTTGTAATGAGAAGTTAGTTGTTGAAATTTTTTTTGGCGTAAAAGGGTTAACATCGCCATATTGTTGTGTTTTAGCATCACGTTTACCGTGAAAAAAGAAGGTTGGGGCGGTGGAGGAACGAGATTACTGGCCTTTGCACCAGGCAGTGGGGATTTCCCCTTCCTGAAGCCTGCAGGAAAGACACTGAATGTCTCCATCGGAGCAGGCTTGCCTAAAGACACACGTAAGCCTTTGATTTGTTTGTAATGGCTCGCTAACAGATGGAATGATGTTGTTTCCATTGTCACCCAGGCAGTTGAGCCCCGATATAGATCATTTACTTTTTGCATTTAATTTGTCAAAAATACGTAACTGTGGAATTAGCGCTATCTCTGAGCTCTCCTTGAATTTCCTTGATTTTCTGTGAGGAGTTTTAAAGTCCCTATTAAGCTTATTTTTTTAAGTTCCAGATTAAAACTGTTGTATTCTAAAAACTCAAAAATCAAATGATAAAAGAAAATTTCCACGTCGAAGTATGCTTTTTAATCAAAAAAAGATTGGAATGTAAATTTTGACCGAGCAGACCGGGGTCTGGTAACCTGTGACGTTGCAGCAGTCAGTTGTGTGGTTTTTGTTTAAAAAATTTCATTTCTGTTAAAAAATGTCGTAAAATTTTTATTTCAAACAATTTCAAGGGAATAATTCATTGATTAAAGTTATAACATTGTGACTATAGTAGCCAGAATTGAATTTTTGAAATAAAAAAGATTGTCTCTGCTTCATGCTTCGTGCTACGTCATCATTGCACGCTTCAAGTCTAAAAATGTATCAGAAACGGCGAGAAAAGGTTTTACTTTCAAAAATTACTATCATAAAAGGGTTCTACTTTTCATCTGGAACTTAAAAAATATGCTTGATAGGGATTTTAAAGTTTTGAAAAACAAGAAAAATGTATTGTATATGCTTTTAAGGAAGCAGATAGATCTTAAACTTTTTTTGAAGTTAACACCGAGCTGCCGGGAATTTGTATAATGTGATTTTCTGGAGGTTTTTAAAACTAGTTGGAATTTTTTGAAGAACCCAACATTTTCAGGTTATCCTGACGAAATATTGCCGATTTTTCGCTGTTTTTGTTAAGGAAAGAGGTAGAGACCGGGTCATGGAATAATTCTGGAATATTTGAGAAACTATTCATGGTCATCGTGTGTCTGTTGTGCTATTGATGTACGCGTGAAGTTGGATGTGTTACAATTGTCCAGAAGCACGGCCTGCCGTGCGAGTTTTAGTAAAAACCAGCTAGTTTACTACTACGAATGCAGAAATCTGATTGGCTGATCTACTCACTATCTATTGAGCGATAGACAAAGAGTAGCGAACCGGCTTGTGTTTTTAAACAAAAAAACACATTGATGTTACGAAAACAAATCAGTAAATATTGGTTTAAATTCCAAGTTAGTTTACTAGTTAATTTCTACTAAAACAGTTAGACTACTAGTCCTCGTTTTCTTTGAATCTTTTAACAGGAAACTCGTCGCTTAGCGCCTCGTTGACTATTGACTTTTAGTAGAAACCAACTAGCATACCATCAAGGGTGCTGCAATCTGATTGGATAACCTACTCACTGTTTATTGAGCGATAGACAGCGAGTACTTAGCGAAACTGCCGGTGGTTTTAAACAAAAAACAATGGCGGATTATTTAAGCACTCGTTTTTATCGGTTTGAATTCAAAGGTTGTAAACTAGTCGGTTTCTACTAGCACAATTACAATTATACTTGATGTTGTTTTCTATTAATCTTCATAGAGAACTCTACCTCGTAGTCTAATTGTTAAAAAGAAAGTCCCTCCTCGTTGTCAAATTGCTATAATAAATGCACACAACGCGCGAAAAACTTTGTCTGGTACAAGTATAATGTAATTTTCTTCACCAGTTTGGATCAGTTAAAGGAGTGTTTTCATTTTAGTTCATTGTTGCTATTGTGTTCGTTTGCTTTCAGGGCCTGGTAAGCAAACTTATGCTGCGTACAAAACCAACAGTACCGGGAGAGCCCATCGGGCAGCTCCGTCGGGCCCTCCTGGCCATTACCAGCAACCTAAAGCAAGCAACTACCGTGCCAGATCAGCATCGTCTTTAAAGCGATATCAGACAACCCAGAAGCAGCCTTCGAAGCTGCCAAGTGCAGGAGCACACAACAGAGCGAGAGGACCCGCGAATGTTGACATTGCTCATGCAGCGTTCATGCAGACACCAGAATCGGGAGTGTGCGGGTAAGTGTGTATTGATTTACAGTCGATTTTAATACAGGTTGTTTATGACCAGTAGGAAGAGTGTGTACACGTTTTATTTTTTTATCTAAGAACATGCATGCAAGAAACACGAGGCTCAGATTTGCCAAATAATTAAGAAACAGTGTAGAAGAAACATGGTCAGACTCAAAATGAAAACTACGATAAAAGTGACGTCACACGGGAAAACATAAACGAACGGCTTTCCCTTTAACGGTTAATGAACGGGTTGTGGACGGTTTTTCGAACGGTTTCTTTAACGCTTTGAATGATTAAAAAAAGCTAAACGACTTGCAAAAGTGTTCTAACAGATTGCCTTCATTTTCTTAACGGCGTTTTTGGATAACTTTAACGATAAATAGGCTCTTTAAGAAACAGTTAAAAAACATTTGAAGCTGAGATTGGCAAAAAGTTTAGAGACACTGAGGCTGAACCTGGACAATGTGTTTCCTATGTAAAAAACGTGTTCTCACCAAACGGCTTATAACACACCAAACATTGCTAGAAAGTCATTTTGAGAGCGTGACCAGTAAGCTACTCATAGACGGCGTTGATGTTACACAATGTGAAATCTTGCCGTCATCATATGTCTGCTGACTTGATGAAAGCAGGCTTGAGAAACTAACCGTGTACACCAAGTGGCGTATTGCTAAATTCTCCCAACTAGAACCCACACTTTTTCTGTTGCCAGTTTGGGAGAAGTTTTCTTTTCATCTCCGGTAGTTTTCTGTTTGATCAATTCCCGTTTTCTCATTGCAAAACGACCTATTTTATTTAAGTTATGTATGGAGAAGTTAAATGTTGACAAACTGGCCGTGGCTGAAAGAGTTAATGACTTGTTTTGCCGGCGCAAGCACGAAAGAGCTACAACAGAGGTTTCATAATTGCTAAACAAGCTGGTTATTATACATTGGATTTTATGTTCAAAACAAAAGTAACGTTTATCGCTCGCTTTAAACCCAAACCAGAACAAAGTCCGCTCTAATAAAAACAATTTATAGTTTGTATAGTTTTTCGCAAACCCACTCCTAAACTTTTCCTTTAACCTTTGAACCTTCAAACTAAACTTCAGTCTCAAGCAACACACTGTCTTTTGTTTTCGCTAAGTGATTGTCGTGCTACTCATTTATACACCATCATGAAAATTGCGTCCTTTCCTTTGGTTGGATTTCATGACATGCGTCGCGTGATTGGTTGGATGTTATGACGTGTTATGTACGCTTTGTCTTGCTTGTGCTTTTGTTCTTCTAAACAAAATCTATTGAAATGTATGTTCCACCAATTAAAAGAAGGGACATTGACAACTCGTGAGTCACTGTGGTAGTGGTCATGTTGTGAATTCGTTTGCGGTGGGCCTCTTGACCAATATATTCACCAAAGCTCCCAAAACGTTAAAGGCGTTAAAATGAATAAGTAACCACCCACTTCTTAGTTTTGTCACTGATTCTAATCCTGTTTGCACATTAATCGTGCTGGTCGTAACTTAAACCAACACAAACTAAACAAAACAACATTCCTCATACTTAAACTGCCTTTCTTGAATGAATCAGGTAACAAGAAGCTAAAAAAAATTCAAATATGGAAGACTTGTCATCTTGCTCAAAGTTCTACCTATGTCAGCTCAATAATTTGCACTTGATGTGTCCTACCCAGCTTAATTACATACCTCCACACTGTCTCATTGTCGCAATCTGTCGCTTAACTATGTCGCCGGGGCCTTAAAAAGTTTCACGCCTACAAACGAATGACGATTGCGTTAAAGCTATTGCAGGCCTAGGGAGTTGAATAAACATCTGATTCTGAGTATCGACAGCTGATCTTTTTGGAGAAATTTGTTCCATAAACCTTTGTGAAAAATCGATGAACTACATGATAACTATCAAGAACAAAATACAATTGCTATAATGCTAAGAAAGTAATAGTTATGGTAATGACAAAAGTAATTTAAATCTATTTATCATCTTTTTTGCTAAGAACCAAAAGTTGTCACTTTCGAAAGTCATCAACATGGCTTTTCTTTTTCTGTTTCTTGTTCAATTTTAATTGTTGAAGGAGTTGCTAAAACTTAATAAAAGGCAAAGGAAAAGTAATTGCGAATCGTAATTTAAGCAGGGATCTAAAAAAAACACGCCAGATTATGACTTTCAAAAGAACTACTTTAACTGCATAAGAAGTTAATTAGGACATTTGCACCATCAGGCAGTAACTTTGTCTTAAACCGCTTTAGTGCGCCACATCACATGCTTTTAAGCTTGTAGACGCCAAGTTAAAGCTTTTTATCTTAATCGGAAGAGCTTAGTTTTAAAGAAGCCGCATTATTGGCAATACGCAGAATTAATAAATTATGTTAAAAATGTGCATTAACATAACATGGCTTTCAAATCGCAAACAGATTTAACCAAATGTTCCCACCGCCGCTTGATCGAAAGCCTGGCGTTCAGACGTCCAAATCTTGGCCGGGAGATAAAACCGTTGATGATAGTTTGGTCACCATCAAGTATATGAACCATACTATTCAGTTCAGGAAAGGTGCCAGCCTTTTTCAAGTTCCATCACACAACCCTGATGACCAAAACCCTCCAACCGTAATGGAGGCAGAACTGAAACAAGCTCTGCTGATGGAAGAAGATAGCCCACGAAAACGGTCCCATACTGTTGTGCAACGCAGTCATAGCGACAATCCAGAAAACATTCGTCCACGACCTAAGAGTGCTATTTGTGTAACTGTTGACGTCCATCAACCACCGGTTCCAAGGAGACAAGGTGTGGTGCAAGCTGATAGTCCTAGACAACGCAGTTATACCACGGGGGTGAAAAGTCCTGATTTGTTACAGAAACATGCCAGACGTACCGAGGAGCAGGTATCTCCTAAACACACGGTGAAACAGAACTGCCCAGTCCATGGATACCAGGGCAGAGGTAATAGTCAATATGAACAGGAAGTACCAGACTATGTGAGAAAAGCGAAGTATTATGGATACACGGAACAGCAGTTGGAATTTTGGACACAGAGACATGCGAGGAGGGAAGGCAAAGTTAGTGGAATTTCAAATCATGGTTCCTGTTCTGGTGAAGGTTTTGATGGCTCGTCTGTGTTTGTAAATAGTAAAATTGAACAGCTAAAGCAGGAAATGAAAAGGGCTCAGCTAACGCAGAATTCTCCCCGACGAGTAGGGAGTGATAAAACACAGCAGCAGAGTCAGGAAAAACAAGCTCTTGATCAAGAGCAAAGAAATCTGCAGCGAAGGAAGAGCACAGGAGCAATCCTGAAAGAGGATTCTAATTTTGCTGAACTAGATCATCTTCCAGATTACACTGCCATTGAGCAACAGCAATACTGGACTCAGCGCCGGCGAAAACAGACAGTGTCGATGGACAAGAAAAAACATTTTCCTGAAATGTTAAACAAAGTTAGCAAAGAAATACAAACTAAGAATGAACAAACACGAGAAAGCAAAGTGTCCACGGGACATTTGAAAAGTTTTGTTGGATGTTCTACTTCTGTTGACGGTTCTAGTCAAGAAAAGATAGAACAACAGAAAAAAACTGAAAAGGATGGTCAGATTGATTTGTTGCCGCAAAGGAGACCGAGATGTAAATCAACTCCTTGCGAGGGACGTGTTGCCATAACAAACAATGGCGATTATATGACAATGGTAAACAATAACAGTACAGGCTCTGAACAAATCTTTTACATTAAAGAAAAAGAACCTTTTTCCAAAGGTTTAGGCGGAACCACTAAGGATGAATGTAAAACTGGAATGTCAAAATGGCTTTACAAAGGTAACCCTAAAAACAAAGAAAAGAGCTATGGAATTTCTTCAGAAACACCAGAACAGAAAAACAAGGAACCAACTTATTGTGAAATGGATCATTACAATGGCTCTGAGACATCGGAGAAGATGCACCCTTTTGTTAATAAGGGTGTTCCAGTTGATAGCAAATCTGCCGTTGAATATGAATCTATGATAAAATTAATGAAGAAAAAGAGTGCTTCGATGCCTCGGGGCGCCAAATTAACAAATGAACGAGAGATAAATTCGGTATGCGGCAGTTTGGGTCTTGCTGACAAATCCTCAGCAGGAGATCTCGACGATGATTATACAACGATTCCAGATCGGTTTGTTACTGGAAAAACTGTTGCACATCTGGCGTTAGAGAATAGAAGAAAGAGTACTGGAACGGCTTTGATTAACGAAACCCATAATGATCACATGGATCACACATCTGGCGAGCAGTGTAATGACCACGTTAATGACTATGTTAATTTACCTGCTCAACCGTACAAGCAGAGGCCAGTTTCTGAGCATATCAGGGATTGGCAACGGGTTGTTGATGAAACAAAAGCTTCTTCTTTGACTTTACCCAAAGACTCATTGTATGATAAATTTGACATTTCTCCAAAAGATATAATGAGAGACATGACTTTTCCATTTGCTCAAAGAAGCGATGGTAGTATATACCAACAGTATATCAGCTCGATGAATTATGTAAATGAGGAGATCTTACCTCCGAAGCAGTTTAGTAACAAGCCGACTCCTGATCATAATCAGAGTGCGTTCAGTTATTCAGACTATGAAAATGACGATGAAGACAGTGACAACGAGGACCGCAATGTCGTGTGGAGTGATTCCGAAGACAATAGGTAAGCATGCTGCATGGATCTTGAACCATCAGAGGACCTCAGTACAAGACTTGTTGAGTAGGCTATGAGTCGTCTGAAGAAACTAAAAATTCCTTCGGCCGAGCGCGCCAACGAGAGTCAAAAACAATCGTGGTTTACAACATTACATACTAAATCAGTAACATATAAGAAACCAACCAACTTAAAACTTTAAGTTAAGCTTTCAACAAACGTAACTTCGCTTTTAGTAAACAAACAGCAAAGTAACTGTTAGCCTAATTTAAACATTTGATTTAACTCAGCACGAGATAGGATTAAGTTTTTAGCCGAATTGAGTTCACTTGATCTTACATTTGTATAGAGTTTGAGGATAAGCTGATTTGGGACTTGGCAGTGAATTGACTGTGAATTGCAGTGAAATTTTGATCGAAGAAAGTCTGAAACGAATTGAAAGTGTGCAATGAACGGAGAAAGCACTGAGTGAAATTGCTACTCAAGTTCTATAACTGCAGTTTAACTCCTATACTGTTCATTGTTCGATTCGTTTTAGTTCAAATGAGCTTCGATTCAAATTCAATACACATACAATTCAAATACAGTTCAATTCCAAATCAGATTCTATCCAAATTCATTCAAATCAAGATCAATTCAACCTCAATTCAGAAATAAGCTCAATTTAATAAATTAAATTTCAATTCCAAGTCAATTTAAACCTAACTAAAAAAAGTTTTTATACCAAACCAAAACCAAACAATTAGAACTTACCTTTAAAAAGTTGAATTAAAATTAACGTCAGTTTACAAATTCAGAATGGGGTTTTGCAAGATATTCAAAACTATGTTCTGGTTGGTTATCAAAATAGTTTACTTGCAGTCTAATGGCACAAATTTGCCCAGGTAAGTTTTAACTCTCATGTTGTATAAACAACAACCCCTTTTTAGTTTTAAACTTCTTTGAAAGCATCTCTCTTCAGAATTAACCTCAGATAAAATTCACACTACGGAGACGTCTGTAGTTGTCTTTCTTAAATTTTATCTGAGTATTTCTGATGCACTTGACAGCCGTCAACTCTGCACGTATCTGCTGTAGTAAACGTGAAGTAAACTCTAAGGGGGAAAACTGTAATCAGTTCTACAAGTTTTGTCTTTTTAGTCTTCACGTAATAAACTACTACTGCCGGGGTGGCACAATAAACAACACGACTGATCACAAATGTTGATATTGTGCAAGTGTCATCTCACTTGATTAACTGTTGTGTTTTTCTCGTATAACGTGTGTGTTTGGTTAAAGTGGTATAGAGGCGTGGAATATTGATTGTCGTTAATTGTAAGAATATTATCCTTTTTGCAGTGACCAACGGAAAACTACCCATAAGTCAGCGCGCCCTGCTGCTCCTGCCAAACCACGTTTAAAACCCAAGCCAACTCCCAGTCTGCCCAAGTGTAAGACGCTTTATGCTTATGACGCACAAGATACAGACGAGTTGTCGTTTCAAGCTGATGTCATCATCGAGATTGTCAAAGAAGGTATGACTGGAGATGAAACTACTCTCATTCAACTTGTGTTTTTGTGTTTTTAAATTTTTCATCTTCAAGAAAAACCTTCGCACTCCAGGGACCAACTGTTCAAAGGCCGATTAATACTAACCCAGGATAAAACTTTAAACCTTCGTTCTTGTTTCCAACCATACAGAGACCGGTTTGAGCTGTAATTTTTTTCTTTTGTGGGAAATCCAAAGTGTTTTATGAGAACAGTAAACCTTTCTTAAGAGAAAAATTTCTGCTTAAGTTTTGCCTTAACTCAGGTTTCAATATGTTAACTAGACTTTGAACAACCAGCCAAGAGCTTTTCAGATATAATTTAATTAAACAGCGGAGTTTTTTTTAAAGCTGTAACTTGTCTGTATTTGATTCTTTACTTAGAAGTTCATTTGGAGGGCAACAACATCTTTGTTTTAATGTCTTAGTAAAGTCATAATATGATTGGTTAGACGTATTGATACGTCATGTCATTTCATACGTTGAAGTACTAACATGGCGCAAACATCTTTACTTCAGATTCATCTGGATGGTGGACGGGAAGATATGCAGGTCGGGAGGGGCTGTTTCCGTCCAACTACATCGAGAAGATTTAAACAAAGTACGGCAAGAATCACCTTCACAAGAAATAGATCAACATAATTATGGTGTACCTGACTAGCACAGAGCACAGAAATATTTTTCTAAAAATTTTGAATGTTTTCAAGGTTATAGTTAATTCGTCGCGTAGAAGCTGATTTTGAGTGCCATTTGCGTTGTTTCGTAGTTCGTAAAGTTATTCTCGGCTTCTCGCGTGAAGGGCATAAACAGAGAGTACGATTTCTCCATTAGGCAGATCTTTGTATAGAATGCGCACACTCTTTTTATTCCCATTCTCGGTAAAAGTCTTTTGAAATTTTTTTGTTTCAAACAAATACGTTTTGTTTGGTCAATTCACTTCGATTCAGTCTTGTTCCCAGGCCCTCAACTGTTTGTTCAAAAGGCCGGGCTACACATGCAAGAATCTTTTTGCTGTGGTTTTCATCTGTTGGTGACGAACCGGTTCTTATATATGACTCATTGCAAGTCTTCTCTGTCTCTCTCTTCCTGTGAGTTTAGAACAAAAAATTGAGTATATCGTTTACTTTATAAAAACACAAGAGTTTTTTTACGAAAAAATACAATAAATATGATTAGGTATTTAAAAAGTATGTTTTTTAAACAGACAATTTATGAAGTAAAGACAGAAACAGCACTACTTCTTGGTATAGCCTCGTCCCTATTTTCCTCCATCAGTTCGTTCCTTTTTCCAGGTTGCCTAGCTTTTTCCAAAAGGCAGTCAGATAACCGTGCCATGAAAAAGCCGAGCTGTAAAAAGAATAGAGAAAAGTCCTGTTTCTAGATGCGTTTACCTTGGATTTTGAAACGAAATTTTATCTCTTAAGCCCCAAACCTTAACTCTTAGAGCGGAAACAAGAGAAATGTTTGGTTAAAAACCTACCACACTCATAAACTGCTATTTTCACAAGAAACATTTATCAAGTGACATACTTGGGGTTACGTTTTTCTCTTTTTGAGCTCGCTTGCTGAGAAGTTTTCGCTCTCAGAAAAGGACTTGATGGAAAACGAGGGCTTTCTTTCCTAATGGACAAGAAAGCTTCAAATTGTGCTTGGTATTTCCAGTGAATGTGGGGTCGTTTTTTTGGAATATACCCCTTAAAATTAAGATGAAAATTCAACTAAGAATTTTTACAAGCGTACGCAAAACAATCGTGAAAATGGAACAGAACTGAGTGGAAGTTAGTTAATTGTGAAGCAAAGGTAGTTTTTGAATTTCTTTTTATATTCATTGTATACTAAATAAGTCTTGCTGTAAATTAATTTTTGTCTGATAACACGTAGGTTTTGTAGCGAGAACTTTTTTAAATAAAGAAACAAAATATTTGTGTACAAGTTGAGTCTGTGGCTCGATTTATTTTCCCATTTCATGACTGCGCAACGCTTAGCTGTTTTTCCGTTTCGCGAGTGCAACAATCCATATTAAACATATCAAGAAACTGTGGCCAGCACTACTAAATTCAGCGCATCAGTATTGGCAGAATTGCAAGATTTTGTAAACATTTCCGAAAAAACTAATGCAGTTTTTAAACTTGATCTTCTGCCCTTATTATTACAGAGAAATGTATAAGGAAAAACAACGAAACGAGGCTGATGCCCGTGCACCATACTTTTCATTGGAAAATTATCCAGTTTCAAACCTTTATTTCTCCGTGAAATTACGGCCGATCTTTTATGAGACTCTTTAGTGTGCTGAGATTGATCTTGGACTCGTTTTCCCGATAAATATCCTAGCGTGATAAAGAGGTCTATTCTTCCGTTTCTTGAATGCTCAACACTGCTTCATATCTTAAAGTCGGGTCCGTTCTCTAACTGGTTACGAAAGCCGGCAAACTTATCAAAGGCTATATGAGCTACTCATTCATGGATTTTCGTTCAGAAAACTCTTCGCATTTTAAGAATTGTTTTATGGTGAAGATGATGAGGGATATGAGACGTACGCTCCCCTGTACGTAGGCTTATATATACTGAATATGTAGCGGGTTCTTTAAAGGGCAATAGTCCGTGTAGTAGGGAAACACTATGGGGAACGTAGGAATTGTAAATGTTATTATGTTAATTTCAAATATCCACACTCTGGGGTAAAATTTGTAGTCGTCCCTCCCGCTCCGTCCAAACATTGATACCTGCATTATTCACCCTCACGGTTTGAGCTTTTCTGTTTTACTTTATTTGTAGTCGTAGTTACACTAGGATTCAACTATAGTTAGGGTGTTTAGTTTTTTTTGTTCCAAAACAAAGAAGTGTTTAGTTCTACTTGTTCTGGCAAACAATCTTTGCATTCAGAAGAAACGAGCCTCTTAGGAAACAGTTTACAAAATTCAAGTTCACCTTCAAAGAAAAATTTAATTTCTCTCTAAAAACGCCTTAGCTCATTTTTTATGTACATAATGAAAGGATTAAATGCATACCGATCTAAACGGTGAATGGTTGGCTTTGTAATATTTTGCTGTGATTCCGTATAACGAGTGAAGATGATCAAGCCAACACTACAAAACCACGTTTTGGATAAATCGCCCCATGATTCAAAGCGAGCATTCCGAAATATCGCTAGAATAGTGACTCGAAGACGCAAGCTCACTCCCATGATGCAAATCAGCTACAATCTGCTAATGGCAAAAACAAAAAGCCCATGCATGGGAAATAGGAAGGAAAATACGAAGAGTGTGCAAAAAGGGTTTGTTGTACGTTGAACGAACCGTGAGGGTGCTAATTCTTTGTTTCAGGTGTTAATAAAAAGTTTTAACTGGCTAATTATTAATTTACATTTCAAAATCTTTTGTTTTTCGTGCATCTTCAGCACTAGTAAACAAAAGAAAACGAAGAACAAAGACTACAACAATGGTTTCATAACCAGTCCCCATATTTACTATGCTGCCATTCCAATGGCTGGATTATTCATCTGGAGTACGCTCGAAAGACGTACACTCACTCACTCTGAGTATTCCAATATTAAAAGAATTTGAGCGTTTTCGGAACGGACACTTTTTTGTCCGAGACACTTTATATCGAAAGCCTCCAAACAATTTCTTTAAAATCATATATAATATAAACTATGGCAAAACAAACACAGGTTTACAGACGAGCAAAGGCGTTTTGCAAGGATAGATACAACCGATCGCCGAGCAACACGCCATGTGGCTCTTAAAACAAAGCCAAACGCTTGTGCAAGACCATTTTGGGATTTTATTTTTCGCTTTCCGAGATGACAGCTTCCATGCAAGCTCGTGTCGGTTTCGTTGAGGATCGCACAGTCGCGATTGGATAAAAATCCTTTGAAATTCGTTGTCTGATCGAGTACGTCGATCTTTTGACCAAGGCTTCTAGTGCTCTGTACGACTCGTAAAAAGTTAAACATGTTGTTTTCCTCTAGATACGTCGCTAAAACAAGGGTTATTTTGACGAATTTGACTACCGTATTTTCTCGATTAAACGCCTAGCCTCGATTAGACGCCTACCCCGTTTAAACGCCGGGTCGACAAGGCCGAGTTTTAAAT
Organism: Hydrozoanthus sils; assembly: GCA_027575215.2. NCBI lineage: Eukaryota > Metazoa > Cnidaria > Anthozoa > Zoantharia > Hydrozoanthidae > Hydrozoanthus > Hydrozoanthus sils. The sequence continues at coordinate 19,576 of JAOBRD020362185.1, forward strand.
ACTGTGGGTGTTTACTCGGGGTCCCGGCGTTTATTTTGGGTCCGGCGTTTATTTGAACTAAAAATTGGAAGTCTCAAAATTCGTTAGTATAATATGAAAATATAACATCACAACAACGGGGCGTTCAAGGACGTTTATAGTTATTTATGTTTGAAACCATACAGTTCGGCGCGAGGCAAACAGAACATAATTCATGCGCGGGATTCAATCGAAGACTGATAATGAAGAAATGTTTCACTGCAGGTATTGTTCTCTTCATCAGTTGTTCTTTACTTGCGCACTTTCTTCCTCGTATTGTATAGTTCGCTCTCACTTGCATCACGAAGATCTGTCCAGCGGTTCTTTACGAGTTCCTTCAGCCTTGCCATGAGTTGTTTATTCTAACCGGAAATCATACATTCGACAGTAATGGGGATTTCTAGGCCGCCTTGTTCAAAATTACTTGCTCTATAGATTTTCTGTCTCACTTTTGCTGAAACATTCCCTCCATGCTTAACGAAGAAACGAAGAGTGGACGAAAGCTCGATGGGAATATGTCTCACAATAATCTTCTTGTCATGAAATGGAAGAACGCCTAGCCCCGATTAGACGCCTACCCCGTTTAAACGCCGGTTCGAGAAGGCTGGGTTTTAAATAAACGCCGTGGGCGTCTAATTGAGAAAATACGGTATTCCGAAAGATGGCGGCTGTAAATTTTACCAAAATGCATTGCGAACCGTGGCACCGCTAAAAGAAGCTTAGGAAATGTGACAACTGGTAAAAACATCTTACTTCTGCGGCTAACAACAATGTGTGTCAACAGTTTACAGTGTTTACAGTTTGTCTTTATATACGTCTTTATGCGAATTGTTAGACTTCTAAGCACTAAGAAAAGTGGGTAAATATACAAGTCGCCATGGGTTGAATTAGTCGAAATTAGCGTTTAACATTGAAACTCGCTTTCGTCGCAAAACCCAGTAAACCGCTATAGAACAGATAAAAGAAAATCATTTCAGCTCGCAGCTGTAGTCATTCACTTTCTATTAGAAACGGCTTTTAATAACCTTATATGCATGCTCGCCTAAGTCACATACCATCAAAACTATGTCTATACACAGAAGCTCGACTCCCGCAGTTAGGCATCTTGTTCTTCCATTTCGGAACTGCAAAGAGTTTTCCTCGACTTAAGGTATGGTTACATGATGCAATGTTACGTGTTGCCGTAGTTTTACCCTCCCATTTCTTGAATACGCAACGCCTAGTTCGGTTTATTCTTCCATTTCGGAACTGCCAGAAGCCTTACCCGGCTTAATCCCCCGTTTCATGATCGTTAAACGCTTTGCTTGACGCTTTTTTTCCGTTTTGCAACCGCAAAAATTCTTGCTTGGCTTAATTTCCCGTCTCTTGAATGCGCAATGTTTAGCGCGGCGATTGTTCTGTTTGGCGCCCTTACTCGACTTATTCTCTTTTTTCAAGGTTGAACAATACTTGGCTTGGCTTGTTACCTATCTTGCCAATATTAATGCAAAGCCTCATTTGATTCTTTTTCCATTTCAATATAGTAAAACGCGTGACCTGGCTTTTCAGCCATTTTCTTATTGCTTAACGCACGGCTCTATTCTCTCTTTTCATTAATGCGCTTGTTCTCCCATTTACCGACTGTATTTAAAAACCTGCAGAACCTTAACTGAAGAAAATTGACAGTTTTGGATTACGAGTCTAACTGTACCACAATGTTCTCCTAGACTCAATCAAATTTATCTCCAAGTTGCAAATGTGTTACTGCACAACAAAACAGTTTATCGCAAAAACCAAGACATTTAACGCACAGATCTAGGGGTAAAACAAACCACGGTGACACTACACAGTTTTTCAGTTCCTAGCAATACTTTTATTGTTGACAGATGTGGTTCTTCAGCTCCCTAAAAAATGATTTTTCGTTTTCATGTGGAACAACGTCCTCTGGTTCAGATGCCAACCTGGCAGTTAGGCACTCTCTGGGGGTAGGAAAGGTCTGAGTTCTCGAAAAAGCCTTCTTGTTGAGCGAACAAGTTTTAACCTTTGCTGTTCTGTCTCAAAATAATTAAGGATAGGAAAGGTCTGAGTTTTCAAACGAGGCTTCCTGTTGGGCGAACAAATTTTAAACAATCGTCGTATTAATCGTTTGTCGTCCCTTCTCGTGATTTCAAGGGCAAAAACCTACTTTTGACGAGTGAATTTTGGGAGTTGTTATAAAGAAAAACATCTAAAACTGTTCAATTGTGCCCCTCTTCTCCGTTCAGTGCTACCCTCCTTTTAAAGGTGTACTTGGCATAAACACCTAAAACTGTTCAGTTGTGCTTTTCGTTTCCTTCTTTTAAGGTGTACTTGGTACGGTGTCGATTTCCAGACGAACTAATAACCTTGTTGGGTTCTACAAGATCGCCACTGACGTAACTAGGGCCCTTGCCTCCACGACGGAACAGCTCTGGAGAAGAAAAACCATGTTCATTAACCCTTTCGGTCAAAGCCAGATATAAACAACTATCTTCTCCTTGCAATTATAACACATACAGAACAACTAGACATTTGGTGCCGGCTGAGAAGATTAGAGCTGATCAAACACGAATTACTTAAGATGAAGTAAATTTTTTCCAAACTTGTTCAATAAAAAGTATCGGCTCGAGTTGGGAGAAATTCGATGGATTAACTCTCAATAGTAAAATTAGTCTTAAAGCGTGAAACACACTGATTTCAAACCAAAAGAGCTTGTCACGGTGAGACTCGTAGAAATACAGACTAGCTTCATTGGTAAGTTAGCAACCTTTAAAGCTATGGAACCTCAGTCCGGCCGAGGCGCTGGCGATCCTAACGTCTGCGTTAACTAATTATACTTTGAATCGTATAACTTGCTCTAAATACCCCCAGAAATGGAGCATTAACAGAAGGGTGGGGAGGGGAGAGCGGATGTCTACTGGGATAAAACAGCATGTTTTGTCCAAATGAAAAGTTTATACCCCCACTCCTTACCATTGGTAACGCGTTTCACCTACCCTCTGGGGTATGATTGCGAAACCTATTTGCGTCTGCGGTTGAGCGTACGTCTCCGTCCGCTAGAACAATGTCGGTTTGTTTGTCGGGATCCCTCACAGCGCGTGTGGCGTTATGGGTACTGTGACGTCATTGACACGAGGCGACGCGAGAAGAATTTGCAAGTTGTTTGTAAGCAAGTGAGGTGGTCAATTTTGTCGTCGCGAGAAGAATTTGCAGGCGGTGCGGCAAATTTTGTTTGCAAGCAAGTACAGTGGTGAATTTTGTATTCGCGAGAAAAATTTGCAAGTGGTGTGGTGAGTTTTGTTTGCAAGCAAGTGAAGTGGTGAATTTTGTTACGAGAAATAGAATAAACAAAACAAACCGATTATGAACAAAGAAAACGGTTCGGCTGCACTACACTTTCCATTGGGAATTACTAGTTAAATACGATTCATGAAGAACAGATAAATATAGTACTTTTTAGATACCTGTGGGGCATATTTAACAGGGGACCACCTGAATTCGAACCAGGGCCTTCTTTTGTCCTCTGCTCCCAGCCCCGGGTAAGTTTGTACAATCGCGATGGGTCACGTGTGACATTGACTTCAACCTGAAAATATCATCATTAGAAAACAAAAGGTCATCATTTCCATATTTGGTTTAGCGATTTAAACTTGCTGACTTAGCCACAATAATATAAAGAGACGCCATCTTAACTTCAGATTAGGCAAACTTGATAGGCACCCCTGATATGCACTTGCTTTTATGGAAGTGAAAAAGTATTGCGTTCAACTCCATCTCACCCGGAAGAACAAGTGCTAATTTTGGGCGCAAAAAAAGTGGCCATCCAATCAGAAGGTAACACAAATAATGTTCATATAGGGTGCGCGCGCATTTAAATACTGACGAAAGTCGCGCAAAGGTCCACGCGAAGGACAACATGAAGTGTTCCATAGTAACCTACTTGAACTTTTTGAAGACTGCGGGCTCATTCCTGCCTCGAAGGCATGCAATTTCCATGATTGATCTGGAAAGTTGTTTCAGGCTGTGTAATTTTACTCAACACCCTCCCTAGGATCGATCCACTTGCGCGGGACCTGGGAACGAGATTAGGTGATGCACTATCGCGGCCTTTAATAGTAAAGTAGAAGAGTAAGTACGATGAAGACCAATAATGGTTTGTTACCTACTCCAGCCCAGGCTCCTATTTCTTCACTCTCTGTTTCGTTTCGTAGGACAGAACCCCAGAACACGTGGAAAAGGTAGTGCTATTGCACAGTCGTGAAACAGCGAGTGAGAAAAAAGGCCATGAATTGAGACTGTTTACTACCTGACTTTTAAGCTTTTGAAGTCGTTTTTCCTTCGCTTCCTTCTCCATTTCTTTTGCGCGAATCTTCGTTTGCTTTTCCTCGACAAACTTCTGATTCTATTGGTTGAAAAATAAATTAAAGGGCGTATAACATTAAGACTCTTCAAGCTGACGTTTTTCTTTCAAGGTTTGGAGAATTTTGAGGCTGACAGGGCGAGCAACTGACGTGTCCGGAAAGCTAAGTTGGTCAATTCCCGTCTGAGCAAAGTACCACTGGCCAGGGATCAGTAACTGTTTAAAACGCTATTTAAGAAAATATCAACAAAAGCATACCCACAAACATTTTTTGGAGGGAAAATTCAATCTATTTACTAAACCTGTTTTAGTTTTTAGGTTTTGATCCTATCATTGCAGCCCTCAATATATTTTCGAATATACAAGAGTTATTAAAACGTTGGTATAGTTGATTAGTTGATTCTGAAACGATCCACTAGAAAGAAAATTTAATTCCTCTGTGGTAATTTCCGATGAACTCGTACTCCCCCCCCCCCCCCTCCCCAGAGGAGTTTGAATGCTCTGACCCTCTTTATACTACGGAAACAGGCTGCGAATCGGTGCCTAAGAGAGAGCGGTGAGACTGGGGATGAGAGAACGATGGGAACCAGTCCCCCTACCTCCCTCTTCCTCAAACGCACCGCCACGCAGCAGGTCCCGTGAGCCTCTTAGGCCTGGGATTGAATTAACTTTAGGCAAAACTGGTGTTTGCAACCAAATTATTTACCCGTTCCTGCAATCTCGCTAAGTCTTCACTTGTTGGTTTCTTTTGCATTCTGTCTTTCATTTCTCTTTCTTCTTGTGCTGCTCGCAAGATGGCCTCCTCTTCGGCCTTTTGACGAGCAAAGTCTTCCACCTGCGCTTTTATTTCCAACTGCAACCGAACAAACAGTGGAAGTTTCACGGTCGAAATATACCAGTGTTGGAACAACATTTGACACGTAAGCAGCGAGTAAAACTTGTTTTTACACAATTTCTTTATATGGATAAACATGCATGTGAGAAAAATTAAGAAATAGAACCTGAATGGCGGGAAAATGGATCGCGAGCACATACCAAGAACCAATTGTTCATTTGTAAGAATAATTATTAAGAAGTAGGACCAAAGAGGCGGGAAAAACTGGGCGCGAGCTCACATCCGGGACTAAATGTTCATTTGTTACTTCATTTGTAAGAACAATTACTAAGGAGTAGGACCCAAGAGGGGGAGGGGGGGGGGGGTGATTCGCGAGTGCACATCCGGGACCGATTGTTCATTTCTTAGAACAATTATTAAAGTCCCTCACAATGTGAGGGAACTGCCACGCGTGTCTCCGGAGTAGGACCCGAGGGACGAAAAGATTTGGCAGGAGCGCACATCCGGGACTGACTGTTCATCGCTTTTCCTGTCTTACTCAGTGAATCATGAAAAATACGGGAGTTTTAATAGTTTGCAGTGTAACATTTGTACCTATAATATAAACGGGTTATGGACAACAAAGATTTCGTCGTGGAAAACGCACAATGGGGGAACAATCGATCACGTGATGCCAGTTTGCAAGTCATACATGTATGATTTGGGTTGATTTTGCGATACACGACTATTCTTAACGCGACGAATCAAAAAACGTATTTCTTTCCTTTTTCTGTGTCATACTACAAGAGGCCTTAGGATTAACAAGCAACCTCGTTCCCAGGGTTCTCTTATGGAAGGCTGGGAACGAGGCTGGTTAACAAGTTTTCCTCAAAGCTTCGCATGTACTCTCAAGTTCGATCTAGAATGCCTGTTCACTAAATACAGTAATTGGCGGCTGTACATTTTACCACAGTGTATTGCGAACCTTACATCGCAAAACGAGGCTCAGTGAAAGCCAAAGTTGGTGAAGTTCTTCCTTGCACTAACAACACTTTGATGTCAAATTTGAGTTACAGATTCTCTGTGTGCGTTTTTATAAACAAGTCTATGTTTTTCATGCGCTGTAAAGAACTGTAGGTAGATATACAGGTCGCCATCTTTTACGGGGTGGTCAATTAAAAAAGTCGTTTCCTTCGTTGAAAACATGGAAAAGTCCATTTTTGCGTTAACTTCTGAAACTGCCAGACTGCATTAACTTTGCCAAAACTAGAAACGGCTCTTGCAACTAACTTCCATTTCAATATTTTATTATGCTTACCCTTCGTTTCTCCTCCTTTTCTTTCTCCTTTGCTTTTTGTATTCTCTCTTGTAGTCTCTTTTCTTCCAGCTTTGCTTTCTCGAGCTCCCTTTGTACCTTCAGGCAAAATTTCAACAGGGTTCACACTGAGAATGATGAATAGCATGCCATTTTCCATCACCAAGAAATATCGCAAAATCAACGAATCCATTTCAGCAGAACAGGCTGCCGACACTTCAATTCAACTTTAAATACCAATTCAGGTTTCACATTGAGAATGATGAATGAAATTCAAGGACTTTTCCATGACTTTCCATGACCAAATGCCATTTTCCATCGCTCAGAAATATCGTAAAGTCAAAGAATCCATTTCAACAGAACAGGCTACCGACACTTCATTTCAACTTTAATTACCCATTCAGGGTTCATACTGAGAACGATGAATGAAATTCAAGGAGTTTTCCATGACCAAATGCCATTTTCCATCACCAAGAAATATCACAAAATCAAAGAATCCATTTCAATAGAACAGACTACCGACACTTTAAATCAACCTAAAATGCCAATTCAGGGTTCATACTGAGAATGATGAATGAAATTCCATGACCTTAGAAATTTTTACTAAATTCCAAGACTTTTCCAGGCCTGGTAAAAGCATTTAGAAATTCAATGACTTTTCATGACCGTATGAGCCCTGATCAATGTCAAATTTGTATATCTTCAGACTACATGCAGCATCATCAACAGTTAAATTTTTTAGAGATCATTGAAATCGCTAAAAATATACTTGTTAAAATTATTAAAGGCTGGCTTGTGATTAAAAAAAACTTTAAAAACTCTAACGTTTTCGACTAAAAAGTCATCATCAGGAGTATATGGTAATTCTTGCAGTAAGCACGGTTTGTAATGCATTAAGTTATTCCCGAAGTGAAAAATTGCGTTAAAAAGCAATTAACTTGTTTATTGAGTGATGGGGACTTTTGTTTGATGAAAAGGCCTTCAACTATTTTGCGCTTGACATAACCATGGGCTAGAAACAATACTTTCCACGAGAAGGCATGTGAAGGAAAATGCTTTAGATGTCTGCGGCACTTACTACTACGAAACAGCCAAATTTCTTGCGCCACACCTAATGCCACTAACTGAAAATGAATTCTGCCTTAAAAACACTACAGATTTTGCCAGTTACTTGAACAAGTGCATTTTAGAACCAGACGAGATTCCGATCTCTTACGATGTCACGTCACTCTTCACTGAATTTCCCCTTGATGTTGCGTTTGACTACATTATTGACCAAATCTACAACCAAAACAAACTTCCACACCTCAGTTTTAAACTTATCTTCAGAAGACTCCTGAACCGCGTCACCAAAGATATAGTTTTCAGTTTCAATAATCAGCAATATAATCAAGTTGATAGCTGCGAGATGGGAAACCCCCTATCCCAAGTACTTGCTAATATCTTCATGACAAAATGGGAAGCCGACATTGCAAAACCCTACAACCTTCCAGTTTATGTTCACTATGTCGACGACTGTTTCTCTAAGAAATAAAAACAAAAACCAGATGACTTCTCGCTCAAATCAACAGTTACCACCCAAACATTGTGTTTACAGTAGAAGAAAACCCAGATCATTTCTTAGACACAGCTTTCACAACAAGTAACGGAAATTTTAACCCCCGAGTGTACCAAAAACCCGGCAAACTGCCAACGCACTGGAAATCTCAAGTCCTAAAAAAATTGAAACGTACCTGCACTGTCGGAGAACTGCATAGGGCTAAAAGAATTTCTATTTTGGAACAAGAAGTCACAAACATTGAAAGAAAATATGTAGACGCAGGATTTCCCAAACGATTCATAAGGAGCACCATTGACAACTTCTACAGAAAACAAACAGACGACTGCGAGAGCTTTACCCAGATTTTATGTTTGACGAAAGACAAAACATTTCCGTTCAGTTACCGTTCTGTGAAAAAAACGAGACTTTAAGCGAAAAATTTCTTAAAAAACCTTAGTTCTTTTACAAACGACAAATTCCGTGTAAACATCTTATAGCAAACGTAACCCGTAAAACAAAAAGTATTTTCACATTGAAAGACAAAAACAAACATTCGTCACATATCGTGTACTTAGGAGATTGTTCGTGTGGAGAAAATTACATCGGTGAGACAATGCGAAACTTTGAAACGAGAATTGCTGACCACTGACAGTGATCCGTCACACAATTCTGAACCAGCGAGGCATCTAAAGTATTTTCCTTCACATGCCTTCTCGTGGAAAGTATTGTTTCTAGCCCATGGTTATGTCAAGCGCAAAATAGTTGAAGGCCTTTTCGTCAAACAAAAGTCCCCATCACTCAATAAACAAGTGAATTGCTTTTTAACACAACTTTTCCCTACGGGAATAACTTAATGCATTAAAAACCGTGCTTACTGCAAGAATTACCATATATTCCTGATGATGACTTTTTAGTCGAAAACGTTAGAGTTTTTAAAGTCTTTTTAATCACAAGCCAGCCTTTAATAACTTTAACAAATCATTAGAGCTGTTGACATTTTAATATCTGTTAAAAACTATGTAGTTTAAAGCATCTCCAAAATACCTTCCATTCGCTAATTTTTGCAAATCTTTCTGCTTTCTCTTTCTCTGCTCGTTCTTCTTTCATTTTTCTACGTTTCTCTTCTTGCTCCGCTTCTTGTTCTGCCTTGGCAACCAAATCCTCTTTGTTCGACTGAAAGGACAAAAATAACCTTAGAAAAATGTCTGCAGACAATCGCACAAGGAATAAGGCCACAAAAAACATAAATCTTTCTTACAGCCGCAAGGAATACTACACGAACCTTTACGGGATCCATCTAATAAAATACTATAGATTTCTCGGAATTATATCTAGAAATTGACAACTGCACTATTTCGGGTTTCGAGCTTTCTCCAAAACTCAAACTGATATGACATATGTTCACTTAAAAAGGTAAAAAGATTTATGCTGTATTAAAGTTAAAACGTGTAAAACCAAACGTTTCCGATTCAAAAAGTCATCAGTGAAACTAAACTCACGTTCTTAACTGTTTTCCATTCTGCAATAGCGACTCTTTTTTTCTCCTTTAGCGCCAGATACTCAGTGTACCATTCGTCGTGTTGTCTGACGTCGTTGGCATTTCGTCCAGGAATGGAGGAACTGGCAGCATGCAAGAACGCATCCTTGTTCTAGTGAATAACAAGTCACATTGTAAAATTTTCCCTATTCAATATGCAACAACAAATGAAAAGTGAAACAAGGTCATTCATTTTAGCTAAACCTGTCACCATCACTGCTAACCAAATCTAACGCGTTAACATGAAAAGGGTCCTCTACCGTTTGGCAAAAATACCCTTCTAACCGACTTTAGTTTCGCTTTAATTTTACGCTATGTTTCTATGCTTGTTTGATTTTTTTCACTGATCACACGTATAACAGGACTGCAGCACTTCAAAGTAAGTTGAAATGATAAACTTTTTTTTCATTTTCATTTTTATTTTTTTTATTTTTTATTTAATTATTTAATTTTATCTATTCGCTAAATTATTTTAAATGTGTGGTGTTTTCTATTTACATTAATAAAAATAAGAATTCAGTAAAAGAAAAATTATTTTCAGTGTTTTTTTCTTCAAAATTTTAAATTTCTTTCCAGTTAATGATCAATTCTGGATTCACCCTTTAACTTGTTTAGTCAATTGACAGAGGCGCTTGAAATAGTTGGATTCAATTTTTGAAGCATTCCATTCCTGTTAGTTTCACTAACATCATCTTGATCTTAACTAAGATCCCTGAAGGTTAAAGCCCTTGAAATTTCAGACCTTTTTAAGACTTTTTAGGGCCCAGACTTTAGAAACTTAATGGGATGCATATTCTGGTGAAAGTAACCGCAGCCCAACACGATTGTGGGCATGCATTCACTGTCTGTATTTCCATGCAATTTTATTGCGATTGAACTACAAAACAATTCAGTGCAACAAAAGTACGGAAAGAAGCTGCTTCAACCACCAAGGTATGAGGAGAAGAAATTCGAGACTTTTTTAAAGACCTAAAACACACAATTTGGCTATTTTGAGACCCTCTCAAGGCATTAATATCTCAAAAACAAAAACTATAAGACTTTATCAAGACTTTCAAGGACCTGCAGGTACCCTGTACGATCACAGTTTGAAGAAGATAGCGGCTCTTACTTAATACAATGTCTTATGAGCCTAACACCACTAAAAAGGGGAAGGAAAGGCAAAGTTAGGTCTGCGAAACTCGTTTTTGTACTAACAACACTATCTTTGCCGGAACTGGAGTTTTTAGATATTTTTTTTACAACTTATGAGCGGTGTTAGCCTTTCGCACGCTAGGAACATCATTGCCTCCGTAACTAGTTCCTTTCTCACACACTCTCTCGCTGGCGATGTTTTCAACACTCCAAAATGAAACTCAATGGCAACTCTTCGCGGCCAGAATTACTTGATTTATAAAAAGAATGACAACAGTATGATTGGATCTGAGAAGCCATTCCGGTACCGTTTACAATACAAAATAGTAGCATCTTTTAAAGCCTTACGTGGAGATTACCCTTTCTTTTCAAGAAAAACCTTAACTCACATCATGACTATTCCAAAAGGTATGTACTTAGGGTACGTGGAATTTTCAAAACATCACGGTAGCGAGCCAGACATTATGAACGGCTTTATAACCAGAACCAGTTTCTCATTCACAATTTTAAAAAATAACGTCATGATCATTGTTTTTATTTATTTCTTAGAATGAATAAAAACGTATTTCAGTTATTGCATGCCTTCTTTTTAATAAGTGATTGTAAAAACTATTTTACTTCATTTTTCCGGTAGATAGCCCATTATAAAAGTTAGTTGTTGCATTAAAAAAAGGGGGGGGGGGGCGGCGGCCCGACCGGCCCTTCCCCTAAATCCGCGCCTGGAGAAAGACACGTTAAAGGCTTGCTGACCTTGTGTCTTGATCTTAGCTTCAGAAACTGCTGGTGATCGTAGTCGTCCCATCCACCCTGATGCCCTCCAGTCTGGATCAGGAACCTCTGATGAATAAAAGACGTTTTTCTTGAAAAAATCCAAGATCTATTTAAGATTTAGAATGTATTTTCCGTGTTTCCATACTCTGTTGTAAACACGCGGGATTGTCGGGAGAACACGAGAAGAGGTTTGGATCACGAGCTGAAAGCGAGTAATTCAAATATTTTCGAGTGTTCTCCCAACAATCCCAAGTGATGCGGGGATGAGATGAAAGGAAAGCGGGCGATTTATAAAATGGATGGAAAACAAGGTGATAGTTAAGCATATTCATAAGGTAAGAGAGAAGATTAGAAAATTTAGTAGGTGCAGCCTTGCCCAGGTATTGAGTGTAAATTGGGTCAACAGATGGGAGGTGACTAAAGCGAAATTGGGGGACAAGTGAAGAGAAAGCCAGAGTGTTGTAGCAGAGAAGCAGGGCAGTCAATTCAGGCTGATATAACTACAGCACACTCCTGGAAAAACTTGTAAACTACCCAAACACTAGCCTACTCACAGAAGTTTTTGTGTCAGTCATTCCCAGTTTCCTTGAAAGTACATTAAATTACAATTTTACCACCTAAACGTTACTAGTCACCTCAAAAGCTGCCACTGCTGGTGGGAGACTGGCGGTAATGTTACTAGCAGCTTTCTTGACATCTACAGCGGCAGTTGCGGCAGCTGGGAGAGTGGACCATGATTCAAACTTTCTCTCAAGTGCAGCAATTTCCTGCTGTATCAACTTCTCTTCTTGCATCAGTTCATCATAACTAGCAAATGGTGAGCTGTGTTTACATATTGTTTCACGTAATAATTGTATTGTTTAAATTTTTAGATTAGCTTGATAAATTTGAATATAAGCTGGGAAGAACCACTTTGTAGAATTGTTATGAAAGCAAGCTTAACTGTACTATCATAATCGTGAAAATCATTATCAGTATCATTATTATCATAATTAACATATGTCATTGCTAAATAAATTGTTATTGCTGTTCCTTTTGTTGTTATTGTTATTGTCATCACCATCGCCATCATCATCATCATCACCATCATCATTATCATCATTATTGTTAGTATTCTCATCATCATTTACAGACAACAATGTGGTCTTGATAGTGATAAATCACATGACCCTTAGATTATGAGCCTCACATACTAATCACTTAACCACTATACCATTATCAATTAGACAGTTTGACAGTAAAACAAATTAGAAAAAGAAAATCAGACATGAAAAAGCAAAAGAAGCAGAAAACAATGCTTTAATTGTAATTTGTTGAAAACTTAAAAGTTTTTGCAGTTGATGTTGAAGGTGAGGCAAGTTTAATAACTGCCCTGGTAACCATTTATAACCTATTTAATAGTTTTGATATTGTGTTGGATGCAACAGCATTGTGTCCCAAAGGTTCATCACCTTGTCACTGTGGGATGGCTTGTGTGTTTCAATGACCCCCAGAGCTATTTGAACGGGTGCTTTGGCTCCTGGCAAGTTCAACCAAGCTCAACAGGTCTGCGGGGGAGAAGACAGACTAAAGATGCACCCTGGTCCTCCAGGTAGGGTGTTGTACAGTGGGCCAACAACCCACTAACTTATTTAGCATGGCGCAGAACTTATCTCGACACTTTCAAACCACGACATGGTTAGGGAAGAGGCCTCTCCAGTAGAGCCCATGAAGCAAACTGGTGAAAGCCTTTTGGAAGCCAGTGCACTGACAACTCTTCTTCTGACGACCAAGTCAACAACCAGGAAAGGGACCTGGAACATCACAACCCTATATCAGACCGAAAAAGCAGCACAGGTGTGTAAAGAAAATAATGCAAAGATATAGCCCAGTGATCCTTGGCCTGTGCGAGAATAGATGGAATGGAACTGGACAAACAAAACTAGGGGTGGAGACACTATCATCTACCTTGTACAGGAAGGAGGCAAGCCCCACATTCAAGGAGTGGGGAAGCTGATGATACCCAAGGCAAAACGAGCACCGCTGTCCTGAGAACCAGTGACACCAAGAATCGTTACCCCATGATTCAACTCAAAGGGCAGGAAAAGTTACAAATGATCCTAAAGTGTTATGCTCTATCTAATACCGCAGAGTTAGAAAAGAAAGAGATTTTCTACAAACAAGTCCAAGCAATCATGGACAAAACACCAAAGAGAGATCTGAAGATCTTCATGGGAGACCTCAACGCTAAAGTGGGAGCAGACAACACCAACAGAAAACTGATCATGGACAGACGTGGCACATCCACTACAAAAGTACAGAAAAAAGCTGCATCAACCATCCACCTCCAGAACAAAAATGCAAAACTTTTTACAGAGTTCTGCACTTATAACGACCTAGTCATTGATGGCGCCATCTTTTTTCCACAATAAAATCCACAAGACCACGTGTAGTTGGCCCTAAAGGCAAGACTGAAAAACCAACCAACCACAATCATTGCAGATCACCCCCTCTGATATGTATGAGATCATTGCAGATCACCCCCCTGATATGTGTGAGACCATTGCAGTTCACCCCCTCTGATATGTCTGTGATCATTGCTGATCAACCCTTCTGATATGTATGAGATCATTGCAGATCACCCCCTCTGATATGTATGAGATCATTGCAGATCACCCCCCTGATATGTGTGAGACCATTGCAGTTCACCCCCTCTGATATGTCTGAGATCATTGCAGATCAACTCCTCTGATATATGTGAGATCATTGCAGATCAACCCCTCTGATATGTGGGAGATCATTTGCAGATCACCCCCTCTGATATGTATGAGATCATTGCAGATCACCCCCCTGATATGTGTGAGACCATTGCAGTTCACCCCCTCTGATATGTGTGAGATCGTTGTAGCTTATCCCCTCTGATAGGTGTGAGATTATTGCGGCTCAACCCTTCTGATATGTGTGAGATCGTTGCAGCTCAACTCCTCTGATATGTGGGAGATCATTTGCAGATCAACCCCTCTGATATGTGTGAGATCATTGCAGCTCACCCCTTCTGATATGTGTGAGATCATTGTAGCTTATCCCCTCTGATAGGTGTGAGATTATTGCAGCTCAACCCTTCTGATATGTGTGAGATCATTGCAGCTCAACTCCTCTGATATGTGGGAGATCATTTGCAGATCAACCCCTCTGATATGTGTGAGATCATTGCAGCTCACCCCTTCTGATATGTGTGAGATCATTGTAGCTTATCCCCTCTGATAGGTGTGAGATTATTGCAGCTCAACCCTTCTGATATGTGTGAGATCATTGCAGCTCAACTCCTCTGATATGTGGGAGATCATTTGCAGATCAACCCCTCTGATAGGTGTGAGATTATTGCAGCTCAACCCTTCTGATATGTGTGAGATCATTGCAGCTCAACTCCTTTGATATATGTGAGATCATTGCAGATCAACCCCTCTGATATGTGGGAGATCATTTGCAGATCAACCCCTCTGATATGTGTGAGATCATTGCAGATTACCCTCTCTGATATGTGTGAGATCATTGCAGATCACCTGCTTTGATATGTGAGATCTTTGCAGATCAACCCTTCTGATATGTGTGAGATTGTTGCACATCACCTGCTCTGATATGTGTGAGATCATTTGCAGATCAACCCCTCTGATATGTGTGAGATCATTTGCAGATCAACCCCTCTTATATGTGTGAGATCATTGCAGATCACCCTCTCTGATATGTGTGAGATCATTGCAGATCACCCTCTCTTATATGTGTGAGATCATTGCAGACCACCCGCTCTGATATGTGCGATCATTGCAGACCAACCCCTCTGATATGTGTGAGATCATTCCGGATCACCCCCTCTGATAGGTGTGAGATTATTGCAGCTCAACCCCTCTGATATGTGTGAAATCATTGGAGATCACCCCCTCTGGTAAATGTGAGATCATTGCAGATCACCCCCTCTGATATATGTGAGATCATTGCAGCTCCATGGCTTCAAATACAAAAATTGTGAACTCTTATTTAATTTCGTATTTTGAAATCTCAAAACCTCAAAGGCATTACAATACTAAGGTTTTTTTAAACAGTGAGCATGTTTTTTGCTTTGTGGTTCCAGATCAGATAAATATTCAAGATTACAGTGAGACTTACACTTTCCTTTGCTGTTCTTTGAAAGCCATCATTGTACCCTCGATTTCTTCCATGGCCTCTTTCAGCTTCTCAACAACTGCAAAATTACACACAGTTACTGTACCAGGAAGTTTTTGTCACACTTACATATTTACAAGTAGAAAAATAAGTAGTAAAAAAATTAATATAATTTACGGTAAACCATATGAAGCAAAGAACCACATGGAGCATGCAGTGGTATGGCTCCATAATAGGCTCTTTGCTGCTGGAGGCCACATGGCCACAGTTTACCTTAAACCAATCAGCTATGATAAAACCAGGGTTCGTACACCTATAGATTTTCAAAAATCCAGGGTTTTTCAGGGCTGTTTTTTCGTTTTTTCCAGGGGTTTTTCCAGGGCTCTTTAAACCCAGAATGAAAATAATGTTCACAATCACCTGTTTAAACAATGTTTTAGTAGTTAATGTCGTAAAAATTTGTATTTATTGACAGAACTTAATGTAATACCAACATGCAAAAATTAAGTCTAAAATCTTAATTTTCACTTGAAACAAAAAAAATTCATCATTTCCGGAATTTAGTTTTTTCAATAAAGTTCTATGAAGTTTTCCAGGGCTTAAGAAAAAATTCCAGGGCTCTTCCAGGGGTTTCCAGGATTTCCAGGGCCCTTTCAAACCCTGTAAAACAGTGTCCAGAAATGTAAAGGGTTTGCTGGTTGACATAAGTAAAATGGCAAGGTTTTGGTTTGATCTCAAACATATGTAAACAGGCAAGCAATAGAAAATGGGGTGTTTTGAGCATTTGTATGACTTGAGAACAAGCTTTGCTTTCCTTGTACATTTCCTTGTACATTTCCTAAGAAATGTTTTGATTTTAATTACTTGCTTTCCTTTTTGATGTACTTAATGTACAGACTTGAAACTATGCCTTCAAACTAATGTTAAACTGCTCTTTCTTTGTATCTCTGAACATCATTTTGTCTGGCTGATTAATTTAAGGTTGGTGTTGTCATGGGCCTATCATGATAGTATGCATGCCAAGGTTTGAGTCTTATCTAGACTGGAGTCTCGTTCAAACAGTATGTGACCAAGAACTACATGACCTCGTGCCTACTATGCTTGTGAAGAAACTTCTCACTCTTAAATTGTAAACTGCAGAGAAAAATTAACAGATCAGAGGGTCAATTTTGATATTACAAAACTGACTGTCACTACAAATGATGATTTACACATTCAGTAAATGGAAATTTTATTTTGCACGATGATAACTTTTCCACAGAAGAAATGAAGCTTTGTGAAGTTTTCTGTAAGTAAAACCTTTAACACGATCTTTCTTAATACAAAAGCTTCAAGTATGTATAACTTGAATGTTTTCATTCATAACTGGTATCTTAAATGATCTTTAGAGTAATTTTTACCATTTGAGGTTTTTAGAGTTGAGTTTTTCACCAAACAATACTTCTCCATTTCCTAAGAAAATTACCTGAATTAATTGTTTTGAACAACTATTCTTGCCTAAAATTTAAATTCAAGAAAACAGCCTACTCTCTTGAATGAATACTAATGGCTAGGACCAGTGGCTTATTGTCCCTATCCATATTTGATGTGGAAAAAAAGGGCCGCACAATTGTTAAACTATCAGCAAGTTAAGGGATCAAAGCTGGGTTGGCAGTCACAGTTTTCATTCATAACTAGTATCTCAAGTGATCTTTGTATAATTTTAACCATTTGAGATTTTTAGATTTGATTTTTTCACCAAACAATAGTTCTCCATTTCCTAAGAAAGTTGCCTGAATTGTTATGAACAACTACTCTAGCCTAAAACTTAAAATCAAGAATATAGCCTACTCTCTTGAAGGAAAAGTAATGGCTAGGGCCAGTGGCTGATTGTCCCTATCCACATTTGATGTGGAAAAAAAGGGGCTGCACAATTGTTCAACTATCAGCAAGTTCAGGGATCAAAGCTGGGTTGGCAGTCACAGTTCCTACTCATAGAGCTGAGCTGGCTGAAAATATATACAGTATTTACTACACTTTTGCTCTTCAATTAACTACCAGAAGTTAACATTCAAACATTTACATGCAGGTGATGGCTTGACATCCATAAGTTCTCTCTGGAACTTGAGTACATTGGTCCTTATTTTACCCAACTGTGACCTCAGCCTTTGCTCTGTAAACAAAATGGCAACAAAAAAATTCATTGAAAACCACAAAAAATTAACACTTAAATACAATCTAAATCACAATATATGCTAAAATTGGTCGTCGTCGTTGGAGAACATCGATGCGATGACAGCCTCAATGACGTCTTTGATGTGCACGCAGGCCAAATGCTGAAGCACAGATCCGCCCACACTGGGGACAAGTAAAATCAGCATTTGGCTGCGAGATTCTCTCTTTCCTCCGTTTCCTCT